>SNQN01004035.1:33932-55234 GCA_008642245.1 Bassia scoparia
TTTACATATATTATATGCCTAAAATTGTTTTATTTCGACCAAATAATTATTGGTCCCTCTTTTTGATAACGTGGTCCAAAAATCATTCAATTGTTTCACACAACTAAGTTCGTAAAAYTTGTAGGTTGAATGTGTCAAACCCCAAAAAACAGACATGCAAGCATGTCCACGTTTTTATTTCCATCACCCACATCTTGTAATAGTACTCGTTTGAATTGACCATCCAATTAACCACTATCATCCTCGAACTTATAGCTAGTGTATCCCCACTCTAAATTTAATTTTTGTTARCTTCCGAGAGAAAATGCCACGTGTGATAAARAACATGAAAATGAGCGTGTTTTTTGATAAGTAATGTAATTGTTTSTTCTCTTGCGTTATTCTTTTCATCTTATTACTAGYAGAAGTTCTCCGAATTCTATCAAATTTAAATAGGTATGTAGACCCACCTAATTATTTTGATGTATCAATTCACTTTGAGTTACTTTGTCAAAAATTTAGACGTTTAATTAATTTTTAAGAGAGCAAAACTTTTATGATATTCAAACAAATAGTGCCATAATTTTGTAAGATTTTTATTTTTTTTATGAAGAAAATCATAACTAAATAAATTTTTATTTTATACCAAAATATTCAACAACAAACTTATTTTCGTTTCCCTAAAATTTGTCAACAATATATAGACGGAAAAAAATACTCCGAAAGTAATATATGGAGTAGTTCAAAAATACTCCCTAAGCATGTTTGCTAGTATTTCAAACCTATTTGCAAGCTTTACAAGCCGAACATATATACAAGTATATAATTGTTTTTCGATCATAAATATTTCAAGCTGAGCGAGCTCCATTATCACACGGGCTAGTTTTGGCTCACTTACACTCCTATATACTACGGAGTAATTCATTATTGCAATGTTGTGAAAGACATCAATTGGTACTAGGTTTTGTAGTACAACTGTACTAGGTTTTGTATAATTTGTATAATTGTATACCAATCTCAGGAGTTGGCTAGTACGAGGTATATAAATCCCATCCTTTTATGTATTATGACTTCATTACCGCTCCCTCGGCGCAGGCCTACCACGCTTCGTGCCTGTGGCATTTTCGCCAGACGATCTTTGCCAGTAGTGTCACTTTTACCGTTTTATCCGGCTCTAGTTCTTACTGCTATTTTTAATAAATAGTTTTTCGGTTCCAAATCACAATACTGTCATCATAGTGAAATAGATAGAGTAAATAACATATTCTTGGACCTCTACAGTACCTCAATTTAAATAATTTAAACTTTTCATCGAGATGGTTTAGCAAGGAATATACTCGTCTTTCTGCTAAACAAGCTAACAGCTAGGGGTGTTTATTGAGCTGGGCAGCTCGTGTTCGACTCGGTCAAAACTCGGTCAACGCTCGACCCGAGTTGGCTTGTGATCGCTCGAATGAGCTCGAAACTCGATAATTTTACATAAAAATCAATAATTTTTTACATTATATATTTGAAAGGAAAATTTGCGAGAAAAGACCTTTTAATTTTTTTTTTTTGTAAGAAAAGACCTTTTAAAAAATTTTATGTGAAGAGGAACCTAAAAAAAAATTTGTAAGGAGAGACCTCTGACCTATTTTCCGACGTTGACCACCGTTGAACTCCTTTGACCATCCATTTCACTCCTAATTGCACCCTTTTTTCATTTTGCACTCTAATTTTCCCAATTCCCTCCCTTTTTTGATTTCCTCTTTCCCCTCCAACACTTAAATTAAATCCCTAATTTTAAGGTTTTAGGGCTGTTATGGTGGCTGCTTATGAAAAACAGAAACTTGTTTATGTTTTGAACCGTGATTCTTCTGCTAGGTTGACCATTTCTTCTCCCTTAGAGGCTCATAAACAACCTGGGCAACAAAGATATATATGGATATGTCCACGGGAGTATGTAGTAAGCACCTTCTTTTAAGGTAATTAAGGTAAGCGAGTAATATTCTTCGATTATGCTGTAATAATAAAATGTTAATTGATAGAAACTCTGCCACTTCTAGTATAACACAAATTGTGATGCTGAGGTGTTTACCTAATATCTCCAATAAAACCTTAAAATTAGGGATTTAAGTGTTGGAGGGGAAAGAGGAAATCAAAAAAGGGAGGGAATTGGCAAAATTAGAGTGCAAAATGAAAAAAGGGGTGCAATTAGGAGTGAAATGGATGGTCAAAGGAGTTCAACGGTGGTCAACGTCGGAAAATAGGTCGGAGGTCTCTCCTCACAAATTTTTTTTTAGGTTCCTCTTCACATAAATTTTTTTAAAAGGTCTTTTCTTAAAAAAAAAATATTTAAAATGTCTTTTCTCGCAAATTTTCCTATTTGAAAACATAATTTTCTATTCATACTTTATAAAACTAAATTAATACACTATAAAAGAAAAAAATTATGTAAAGAATTGAAAATATAATCAACAATTTTCTCAAAAAATGTAGATTTCAAGAGGGCTTAACCATTAGATGACCAGCTCGTGATCGGCTCGGCTCGACTCGATAACTAACGAGCACAAGTCGAGCAACCCCAGCTCGTGATCGACTCGCTCGATAAACACCCATACTAACAGCCCACCCGGTGCTACATCATAAGCACTTTTCATTGAGATGGTTCGTTAACTAGCATGGTATTGGAGCCAATGTGACGTATAACTGTATAAGACATGAATTCGAATCTCTTCGACCTCATCCTCCCTTTTATTCAGTGAAATTAGTTTGCACCGAATATATGAGGGAATCTGTGTTGCGTCCACATTTCAAGCTCAATAGGCCTTTCATGTGAGAGATTGTGATAGAGTATATATAACATATTTTTGAATCTCAACCGTCAACTTATTTTTTTGATTGAAATAATCTGATAAGCTCAAAATTCACAATGAAGAAATACCAGTAGATTTAACCTACTCCAATTTCCTTTCTTGTTTAATATAAAATAAAATAAAATATTAAAAAAATTTCATTTTGATTATGAAGAAAGTTGAAATAATAATTAACATCCACAGAAAACAAAGCGAATTAATTAATTAATTATATATATATTTTAAAAAAAAACTACATAGATAGATTGTGAAATTGGATTGAGTAACATCAACAATAACACAATACAATTACTTTCATTAGTACATACTCATGATCTTAAGATCATAATTTCATTCCGTAAAACAGTTAAACAGACACCCGACTGTAACACCAAGGTAGAACTCACAAATTATTACATACATGCTTAATAATACTGATTAATATATAATCTTTTTAGCGAATGGCATGATCAATCATCATTCAAACCTCAAAATTCTTCAACCTTGCAGTAATCCTTGCAGCAGCATCACTTGTCGCAGTCTCACTTATCTACACAAAATTGTGATATTCGTTATTAATATTTTTCCGTCCACAAAAGCAACGATATGAAAAGAATGCGACCTAATATTTTGGGTATCAACTTTTAAAATAAACTTTCACCATCTAAACTACTTGACATTATTCGTTGTTTTTCATCAATATGAACGATTCTTACATTTAGGTTTTTTAAAAAAAAAAAAATTGAAGTAGTAATACAAAGTACTCCGTATTAGGTAATATGGAGTACGTTACTATCCATAATTAGCATGTTGCTAAGTTAAAATATAAAAATGTAAAGTTTTGTTGATAACAAATGAAACAATTAGCAAAATGCAATCCAAAAAGCAACAAAAACAATAATTAGTGTTATTATATATATATTTCGTACAACACACGATTCATATTAGGTTAAAAAATTGCATATTAAGCATAAATATCAGCAACAGTCGTCGATTAATCCATTAAGATATTTCTAAGCACAGATTCATTCCTTAATAAGACAAAAGTAGTTCAATTAAGTTATAATTAATAAATCATTCAAACTTTAAGTTAATTATGGAACCAACCATACATGACATTAGATCAACATATATATATTTTATTAAGAGAAAACCACTCATAATCATTTACTCGTTACATTTGTCACTTCAGAAGTGATAATATATGTTTTTTTATGATGATGATATAAATTTTAACCAACTTTTAATATTTAATTGAGGTGAGTCATCATTTACCAACTTATTTATTCTACCCTAAATGCATCAACTCTTTAGAAATATCACATGATTGAAATAGCGATACGATAGAATCTAAGTTGTCATTATTACGACGGATTTAGTATACCTTCATTGGTCAAATTAAAAGATTATTAGTAGTGATAATTATTATACTAGAATGAAAGATTCAAAGGTAGGCTAAAAACATGTGCAACGACGACACTATAATAGCATCCTAATTAACGTGGCGTTACGTGTTAATTTGTTACAACAGGMTACTTAGGGTGTGTTCTTTTCATATTCAAACAAGTTTCAGGTCCAATAAGTTAAAAAAACTACGACAAATTAAAGCTAGGTCGTTCGAGTGTGGGGAGTATATATGTAATTATGTATACCTGTGCATGGATGGTGTGAAAGACGATGTTTTCAGCAACAGAATAACTAGCATTGACAACCTCGGCATTTTCTTCATGAATGATGCGAACCGCCTCAGTGAAAACAAACTGGCATTCTATGCCAGTGACCAAAGTGACTTCAAGAGCGTTTCCATTAACAGTCACATCAATTTGGACGGAAGAGTTCATCGAGTAATTGCCTCGATTGTGCGACGACGAACCACCACCACCTCCTCCGAGCATGTCATCCCTAGTTTGCCTGAGGTTGTCCACATTCTCTTGAAGTTGCCTGATGTAATTTGTTGCATCATCTATTTGATCTGGGATTGCCTGTCATGTTACAATCAAACAAACCCCACTATATTAATTAAACAGCTGCTACCAACAATATTAGATTTATTTGTGGTTGTTTTCATAATGAAAATAGGTGGATTTGAACGAATTTGTTGTTTCACGTACATGCACTTGTATGGATGTGATAATTCCACATACGTGCAATTGTGCTAGTATAATTGTACTTTACCTAATCTTTTGATAACCACTCTTATTATGTCCCGCCTTTGTAGATATTAAGGTAGGGTTTTGCACAGATATACYTCAAATTTTCCAAAAGTAAAAAATAAAATATCCGACACATATGATGAAGATGATGCAATTATAAATAYCTCGACTTTGATTTTGTTTACGCCTATCCAGAATTGAATGTCACTTCAATAGTATAATTATACTAATGATGTGACAATTAATTCTCGACAGTGGTACTATCTAGCTAGCTAGCTTGCATGCATGTATATTATGTAACGTAACATATAGCAATGCACAAATGATCAAATAAACACAAGAGGAAGAAAGAAAGAAAGAGACCCTTGGAAAGGACGGATCTTGATTAGGGACGAGAGAGTTGAGTTCAAAATAAAGGTTTTTCATGTGGTTTCTGCGATCTTTCTCCATGGTTTTCCTGTCCCTTTTGGACGAGGAAGACTTGCCCTTGTTGTTCATAGTTAGTAGTGATAAGAAATTAAAAAACAAAGTATGTATATGAATATGTAAGTGATGTAAGCAAAGTTGATGAGTTAGTTTATGATATGATATGATATTCAAGACTAGGTAATTAGGTATTTATAAGTGAAGGAAAAGGGGGGAGAAGACAGAAGAGTGAAAGCAAGGTATGAAGGGAGAAACTACCAAATGTAGAAAGCAATAAGAAAAGTGCAATTTCGTGGGGTTGAGCATATGTTCCAACTTTTGACAAAAACCCATTTACGAACTACGGACTACTTCTCCTTCTTCTTCTTAGTTGACGACGCTTGACCATCCATGTGKCGAAAAATTAATTAATTAATTAATTCTTTGATGTACGAATGGTAAGTAGTTTTCATGTAACGAACATGATATATGATCAGTGTGTGAGTACGTAAACACATGACATAAAGACAAAGACATAATCTTACTTCGTTCTTATTTGAATAAAATAAAATAAAATAAAATTGTAGTGGAACTGTGAGAGTGATAGGGACATAATGGCCTAATGGGAACTAAGTCGTCTAAGTGGGTGTTATAGGATAAGACTACAACACCTTTGAAACGTCGTTTATGATTCATACTCAAGTTAAAAACGCCGTTTACGCGTRCGGCATGAYCACGTGGACCGACCTACACATGAGAAAAATATATAAAATATAGAGAATTACTTTGTATAAGAAAGGCATGTGGGTTGGCACGACACGTGAATTGGGCTGGACACGGTCTCACAGACAGTTCTTTTAGAAATCTTACATGAGCTTGACACAACACACCTTTACATAAAAAAGGAAATAGTGGCTGGACACAGGCCTCGATTTTAAATACTACATAAGTTAGAATTGCGACATTTCTGTTCTATTGAATTATACCATTATTAATTAGTTTTTTGACCCGTGCTTTGCACAAACGATATTTTTAATTAGATTTTATCTTTTGTATAATTTTGGAAGTATTAAATAGAATAAGTTGAAAAATAAAAAGGCTTAAACATGAGAAAAATAAGAGGCAAAAAACAATTGTTTTATTGTGAAAATTGTCACATGTCTTTTAATCATGAATATAATTATTTCTTACATGTCAATTTAAATGCATTTATAAATGAATATATGTTTTGATGATTTCCTTTAAAATACTACGGGTAATTACAAATCATTATGCATAATTGTTTCCCCCCTCTTTCATGAAAAAGTATTTCAGTTTAATTTTTAAATGACATTCACGTTTAAAATGCACAAATACTATATTACCAATTAAATATATACATTGATTTTTTTTTATTTTCTCATAAATATTTATGATTATGCAAAAAATAAAAGAAAAACAAAATACATAAATAAATATTGAAACTAATTAAGGGAAAGCAGAATGAGTACAGTTATTTTTCGCAAACATTGCGAAAGTGAATTTACAAAGGATGTCCAATTTAATCTACTATTTAGCTAAGTAGACAACTATTCCAGATTTAATACAATATCAGTCTAGAGACACATACAACTTAAAGTTTGTATATAGAAAATGAAAACATAACTTTTAAAAAATCTAATAGAAATTGAGTGAGAGGGGCATAATTAATGAGTGTCAAATTTTATTGAAAGAAATGAGAGGGAATGTAAAAGATAAGAATATTGTATAATTCAAATTGCATGATAATAAAGGAAAAAAAAGAATTAAAATTACAGGATATAACATTTTGCAAGTTGATGGAAAACAACAAAAAGAGTTGGAGGGAGCTAAGAAGGTCATTGTCACATGTATTATTGGTAGGAATTTATAATAAATATAATAAATAAATATAATCATTAATTATTTGCATGCTTTTCTGTCCAAGATTTTGCTATATACGTAATTCGGGTCCAACCAAGGTTCTCACCTCTAGCTCGTCTAGTAGGGTTGTGCGCATGAAATTTTCACTCGCCCTGACTTACACCAAAGCAGGCTAGTAACGATCCTCGGATTTTACCAGAACATACTTCCGACACTCAATCAATATCACTCTAGAAAGAGAAAAGAAGAAAAGTTCAAAGAGCAGCAGAAGTAATAATGAGTAAAAAATCTCTAATGTACAATTTTGAGGGATATTTATAGATTTCCTGATGACAATATCGAACAATTAAACTTCCAATACAACAGGTCCCGTTAAACCTATTTTATATAATTCATAAACATTCCCTGAACACATGGGATTTGTAATTCATGGAATCTAAGCCTTCAAGGACATCTCCTCATTTAATTGTGATTGGGACTAGAACTCAATGGGTTGAAAGTTGAAACAACATACGCATAAAATAATATAACTTTTTTAAATTTGAAAAAAATCTTTAATTAGACCTTATATAATGTGCTTAGCTCTGTCATCAACTGATTTTTTTGAACTGAACTGAACTTTTTGATACTAACTTAAACTTATTTTTATTAAAACTTGAACAATTTTTTTAAGGATTGAACTTATTTTTACTAAACTGAACTTATTACTCCTGAACTAAACTTATTTTTTTAACTGAACTTATTTTTACTAATACTCAATTTAAATAAGTTGACGAGAACAAAGCCTTAGTTTATATATGAAAGGGTTTTTTGTCAGAACAAACCTTTTATAACCCGAAAATTGCAAAAACAAACTTTTTGAAACTTTTTTTGTAAATTGAAACTAAAAAAAAAAACTTTGCAATCACAAAACCTGTTGACGTCATAGAGGGGTTTGATCTAAAATTTAGCCATTAACCCACTATTACTAACCCCACCCCATTCAACCCATTACTCCTCCCTTCTTCCTTAAACTTTCTCTCTCCTCCCTCTCTTACTCCCAATTCCAATCGGACCTCAGCTCCCTTCTTCTTCCCCAAAATTTCTCTCTCCTCCCTCTCTCACTTCCAGCACACCTCCCTCTCTCTCGATCTCCCCCCTTCTTCTTCCCCAAATTCTACCAAAATCAACCATTTTCACTCTCATTATCAAGAACTCATTTTTAATTGAAGGGCTTTTTGTTGGAGGAGCACAAATGGCGCACCACCATTTGCTGCCACCATTTTTCGCACCCTTCTCTKTCCTCTCAGCAACCAATAACTCCGACGACATCCGCCACCACCATTGCGAATGAGTTCGAAATCCTTCTCTCTCTCTCCTCTCAWTCTCATCCTCACTCACTTAAACACTCRCATTTCCCTCACAAATTCACTCACAAAACCACCTAARTCACGAAATTTTCATCAAAAAACCAAATTCTTCACTTTTAACTTCAAATTTTCGTTTATAACCCAAAAATTCTGGGTTTTGGGGTGAGATTTAGGGGTCAAAAATTAGGGGTGGTTGAGGAGTGTGCTTGGTGGTGGAGGTGCCTGGAGAGAGAAAGAGGCGAGGGAGGGGAGAGAAAGTGGATCGGTGGTGGTGGCGGTGCATGGACGGTGGATGGTGATGAGGTTTTTTAGAGGAGAGAGAAGGAGATGGGGGTGGGAAATTAGAAGAAAAAATGGGTGGAAAAGTAAAGAAGGGGACAAATAATGGGTCAAAGGGAAAAAAATCGGTCACACCCCTCTATGACGTTAGCAGGTTTAATTTCTAATTGCAAAGTTTTATTTTTTTAGATTTCATTTTCCAAAAATGTTTTAAATGGGTTTTTTTGCAATTTTTGGGTTATAAAAGGTTTGTTTTGACAAAAAACCATATATGAAAACACTTATAAAAATATTAGGGTAAAAATAGTAATTTTTGTCCAATAAAAAAACCKAAAAAACTCAAAGTAGTCCAAAATCTAACCAGAACGGAAATTTCAAGATTAGATTGAAAATTATGTAGTATGTACCATACGTGTGGGGATTCTCTAGAGTTATTCTTTGATGGAGTTGGTGCAGTTGTGAGAATGAGAGTTTTATATTTTTTTATTTTACTCTAACTTTTTGCAGATTGATTAACTGTACACATTAATTCACAAACTGAACTGAAGAGGTATATGTACACAACTCCACCAACTCCAACAACTCTAGAGGATCTTAACTTACTATTACTGCTCTAAAATAACTCATCCTACCATCCTACAACCCTCGAATGAATTGACGAATCAAACGAGTTCTAAATTGACAGATGTGTATAAGAGACAGGAATGAATTGACGAATCAAACGAGTTCTAAATTGACTATATTTTTTCTTAAGTATAAGTCATTAAGTTCAAAAATCACAGGTCAAAAACAAAAAATATGAATAGCTCAAGTACAATTGTCTGCGTTTATTTTGTTACAGATGGAGATGAGTTCTTAAATTCGACACTTGGCAGCCTTCGAGATTTGGCTGCAACTTGAACGATCTATCCTTCCTTTATTAAAAAAATGATGGAAAAGAGAAAAGGTCTAAGGCATGTTTGGTCTAGGCCAGACAAACCAATGCTCATGAAAAATACTTTTCCCATGGAAACGTCTTCATAATAATTTCCCGAACACGGGAAGAAATTGAATTAAATCTCGCCTTTTTTATTGTGTTGTATGGAAAATTGTTTTCTTTAAAACTTACTGTTCCTTTTGATTTGTTGAAAATTCTTTTACTGAGAAATAAAAAATATATTTTCCTTGTTTTGAAAGAAAATGAATTTTCTTAATAATGGAAATATTTTCCCAACCAAATCTGTTCTTTTCTTCTTTGCCAAATAAACACACAGGAAGAAGAAAAATTAATTTCCCCAAAACCAAATGAAGCCATAAAAACACCAGCATTTCATCAAACCATTGCTTATAAATATACATGGAACTCTACTCTTACCTCCATTCCTCTTACACCTACCTACTACTTTTTAGTTTTTCTATTAAGTGCACATGAACTACAGTTTTCCTAGTGTGACAACTGGGGAAATGTTAGCGAAAAAGTACAAATCCTGTAATTTTGACAAATTAAAAGCTTATTCTTTTCCATGTAACACATGTATAGTTGATTTGGACCAAGGTAAAAACATCCCTTGAGATGATATAAGGTCTCGTATATGTTTTGCCAGGAAAAACATTTTCAATGGAAATAACTATTTAGCCATGGAAAAACATTTTCCGAAAAAAAATTACAAAAAATAAGAAGCTGTTTCCATGTCATATGTTTGCCGCACTTAGAAATTGGCTTTCCTTTAACTCATACATTATTTGCCAGTATCAAGAACCTTTGCTTGAAAAAGAATGAAAAATATTTCGACCTTTATGTTGGAAGGAAAATAGTTCCTTATGAATGGAAATAATCTTTCCAACTAAACTTTCCTTTACTTTGATTTTGTCAAATCAACAACGAGAATGGGAAATAAATTTCCTGGCAATATTTTCATCCCAAACAAATAGCGCACTTCAGTCCTGACCATCAATCTCAATGTTCATATACCGCTTCCAGTGACCCAAAAGACAATATAAACGAACACAAGAATGAAGTAATATATTACGGCCCTACATATAACATTATTCATATACACTATCTGTCTCTATCATTTCAAATATTTTCTCATTTTTTCCCATCATGGTTTGAGCGGCATATAACATTTTCTAAAAAATGTCATTCTAAAAATATCATCTATAATATAGCCTAAGGGGAGCATGGATGTACCCCATAAATTACCTAGGGGAAGGTACCCTAATGATTTGACTATTTAAACAACTAGCACTTATTAAGGCACGTGATACAGTGCATGAATTATAAAAATTGTTGTATTCGTTTAATTATTTGGTTATTCGTTTGTGTGATTGAATCCTCAAATTTAAAATGCTAAATAATTTTGATGACTCACGTCATCTGAACTTGACATATAACCTCAGCTTACTACAATACACGAATTACACAGACGGCTTTTACATGTGATTTTTATGTATTCCAAAAAATGACATTTTCTTCGCCGCACAAAAAAAACTGACACTTTTAAATTAAAACAAGAGATAAGTGATTTGACTTATCACACAATTTTTGACATTTATAAGATATGCAGACTGTATTAATTGGCTTATATTAGTGAGATATTAAAATAAGGTTAGTACTTCAATAGTTACATATTTGTATTTAAGTTTTTGTAAGGTATAAAACCTTCCCCTTTCTTGTGACATGACTGGCAATCTTTATCTCTACTATATAAGGGAAGGGGGCGGAGATGGTGTCCCCCCTCTTAAAAGATCGAACTTACCCTTAATGATTAAAAGTCTTCAAATGTCCTTACTTAAAATATGAATCTCTTTATTTTTTTGTAATTTATAGTTAATAAGCAACTAGAAAAAAGGTATATGAATTAATAATAACTAATTACATTGACTAACTTATCCCATTACTAAGAAATGCAAAAGTTTAATTAATAGTATGCTTATTAAATGTCGGAATAAAAAGTTATTAATTACTTTACTACACATGACAAAATATTCTCCTGAAACACCTTAATTATTAAAAATATTGAAAATACTTGGAATTTAATAGCTAACAAATTCTTATTCGACGTACATAATTCCTCTTCGAATTATTATACTGAACTATCGTATGGTAGTGTAAGTAATCAGTTGATTTAAACCACACCATACTGAATCCACACCTTGTCCTATACAACATTTAATAAAAAGCGAAAATACATCCAAAAATTTGAATTATGACACGTAAACTCTCTTGACATAAGATCTAATCTCATGGTAAATATTAAATATACAATTTCCCTTTACAAAGACCGCCAGCCACTCGCGGCTCGATATAGCTGCTAGTCTCTTATATATTTGGAATTATACTGGGAAAAAAGGAATTGAGTTGATAGTTAATTTGGTAAGTTTATGCAGATACAATGATTAAGTAATGTAAGTTTACTCGAATGGTAGTTGAGGAATTCTCAAAGGGGGACACCATTGCGCCGCCCTTCACTTATATAACTCGAATTATATAATAAAATTCAAATCTAGTATACTATACATAAAGCAATCCCCACAAAATATTTTCTTCCCTCCATAAACGCATTTACTTTCCCATCCCAACTCTTCCCTCTCCTCTCGTAAGTCGTCCAAACTCTATTACTCAAATTTCCAATATTATATATCTATTATCATTACCTAACTTCGTATTAAGCAATAATCAATGCAATTAACCTCCCACACCTCCCTCTATCTACCTACTTTTTATAGTTAATATCATATTTATCTATCAATTCCCTAGGAATCTCATATAAAAAAAAGATCTTCTTCAATTTTTTCAGTTGTTACTTCTGTCTTTCTATCATTTAAAAAAATGGTTAAGTTATTAAAGAAGATCTTTAGTTGAATGTTAATCTTTTTACTTATATTATATGTTTTAATTTCCATTGTTACTAAACTCGGAATCAGTTTTTGTCTCATTAACATACATACTTTTAAACATTAAGTGCAAATTGGATATTTAGAATTGAATTTTATAGGCGAAACTTACTAAAGTAAACCCCCAGCTTTACATTTCTCTCCCAAAAGTTTCCTGATTTCGTCCCCATACATGCACTACAATATTTTTTAACTATTATTTAAATAAATTAGCTTTAAACACATAATAAGCGTTCACTGACTATTCCCTACCATTTTCTTTCCAGTCTTCTCAGAAAATCTATTCTAGACTTTCCACCTAATTTCATCCACTACACGTGTTCTAAATTATAATTTTATAGTTTTTTTTCCATCTTCCCAACATGATTTGTCAGATGAACAAATTTCATTGAATCCTATTAAACACTAGGACTCTTCACTTCAACAAATCATTCACCCGAAACATTATTATTTAAGCCTTTTCAATTCACCTAATTCAGTTTTTGTCCGCCTCAACAAAGTCCCATTTTTTTAAACATCTACTTCAACAACAAAGTCATGTACTTTTTATGTCAATCACACTCTGGAACAAACTACTGACCCAAATTAAGAATCACTTCCTAAAACTCAATTTAGCTTAGTGACAGCAATACACTGAAAATCATAAAGTCATAATAGTACCAAAGTTCGAGATTAATTCGTTTTGGATTACCAATCAATTGCCAACCTGGCTAAGTTATTGAGAAAACCAACAATACGAACCATAGAACTACAGCTAACATAAATATGTATTTAATTACCCACAAAGGGTCATCTTACTTACTGATTGACATCATTATCGCCAATTAAAAGAAATTATAAAAGTAATTATAACGATGAAATTGATGCAAGCATTAATAAATAAAATTCTAATAACGAAATAAGAAAGCGCTACTTATCGTATGAACAGTTTTCCTTAGATACCAAAAATCTGAGTCGGCGTGCCATCTAGAGTTGAAAACATGAAGAGTTGTAGAGTTTTGGCCCAGTAAGACGTTTTTTTAAAATATATTTTATTTTATTTTTACTTTTTAGTTTAAAAATATGCATACATAATTATAGCATCTATCTTTTTGAAGGCCTGAATTTATTAAAATCTAGAGTCTTCAACTCCTAGGGATCCAAACCTTAAAAAGTGTAATGTCAATCAAAACATTACAACTTTTAGATTCTTTTACCATCTCCAACATCATTACATAATTCAAGCAACTAATTTATCTTCATACATTATTACTCTTCCATTTTTTTTTCCTAGGATTTACAATACGTAAGTCTCACGACTTTCTATTTTTTACACTTTTAGAATTTATTTAGGAAAATATAAACTTCTTATAACCTCCGATCTCACTCACTTCTTCGGTGCCACTATAAAAACCGTGCATTCCTCGCATTACGTGGTATTCCACAGTATTAGCAATAAACTTCAAACACTAAAAATGGAAATAATTGCTTCACGAGCTTTAACTGCAACTTTATTTGCTAACCAAAATAACATATTGAAACTCCTAATACCATGTATCATTTCCATTTTATCAATATACCACCATTAAGTACTCTACTACACTTATACCACCAAAATAATATCAAGTTCAATCTATTCAAAAGGACAAATAGTCGCTAAAACATAATATGCGACAAACCAAACATATACATTAATGAAAACCCATACTATTATTTCTACATAAAATCTCAAACAAATGAGTTTATCCCGACTTATTTTATTTATCAAATTATTCGGCTTCACAATCATAGCATTCAACTTCATTCAAAAATTATTCATCCATTAAAAAATATCTTCAATCCGAAGAGAGAGTGAGATCTTAGGGTGGGAGACTCTAATTCCACCAAGGCACACACAAGGCACAGCTGTTAACATAAAACTTAAAAGGTTTATATCTAATCTTCACTATTTACACAATTATAGCTAAAAAAAAAAATCGTAGATTCGTGGCAACTAAAAACAGTTTCAACCGAGCCGCATTGCCGTGCCATCAAAATCACTAGCGCTTACTCAATATACACGGAACGAGGGCATTAGTGCCGGCGTCCCACCTAAAATTCACACTACCCCTCCTTACTACAAAACACATAAAAATCAAAAATAATTGAAATGTCTAATATAGCAACGCACAAACTTCCACATCTAAATCACCACCCTTCATCTTCGCTTGCATAATCATGTCAATAACACTCTGCCGACAACAATCTCTATTATTAAGTCAAGGGCGAGCAAGGTGGTCCCCCTATAAAGACGTAAACACACCTCTTTATGAGTAAACGACCACATAATAGGCCCTTAATTTAAAACTACTACGTTTGTTAGTTATCATATTACAAAAAAATTATCAAATATATAAATCCAACAAATCATTGCTGGCCTTATTGCGACCACTATCTAGATTTTTGTACTCCTTCCTTTCCACTTTATTTTGAGGTCGTAATTGCACGTTAATTTAAAGAAATATATTCTGGATAAATTATCGTTGATTCACTGGAAGTTAATATCTTTTAATCTGCGTTGAATGCTGTGCAACTAAAATAAAGTAAAAATATTCTATTATTAAATGAGGCGCATACATATGTTTGTGTGGAAAATCAAGAATGATGAGTAAATAAGTAATTGAGATAATATTCAATAATTTTGGGTGGGTAAAGTAGTGATTGCACGGAACAATATTCCCTGCCCACACTGTCATTTCAAATATTGGAGTCACCAATGTCTACGGGCAAACGCTAACAGATTAAATGACTGTGGCACGGAAAATCCCCTGCACCAACGCCTTGTCCTTTTAAATATCGCGGTCCAAAATGATCACCGTGGCACAATACACTACGAGTTTTATTAATCCTATATCCTAAAACGGGACGGGAACCGATCGTTTCTACACCGAAACAGTTACGTAAGGGAACGCGCTTCCGACGCCATGGACTGAATGCACAAGTGATCACTCATCCAGAGTCGCTCCTTGAGTTCTCTTGAGGGGATGCCTATAAATACCCCAAAAACCAAGGAATCAACACACACTTTTCTCCTAGCATTACACTGCAAGCAACATCCACCTGACCTGAGGAATCTCTCTCTCAGCTTGGCACTTTTTAATCCCTACAACTCCCATTACCTATTACTTAAGCATCGGTAGGGGAGATACATCCAATAGGATATTCTCCTTCCAGGTGTCAGACGCTATCTATCTTGTTCAACTATCCAGAATCAAATGTACCTTAAGGAAACCAGTCCACGATGCAATAGAGGTCAGCTCGTCCGACAGCCCCATGGACACTCTCGCACTCGGTAACCATGCGGGAAGACCTCCACCCCTCTCCCTCAAACCCAGACAGCTGCCCAGAATATTGTAGCCAGCGCGACGCAGTCCCCTGAATTACTTGCACTACAACATTTGGCGCCGTCTGTGGGAGGCAATCAGAAAGGCTTCAGGAGTAGACCATGCACCAGCGTAGGACGAACCACACCTTTCTCAGAGAAGGAGAGTAACCCAACGCGAGACGAACGTCCATCTATCCCACCTTCCAACGCTTGGCCTGACACAAGAGGACAACCTGACCTTGTTCGTCTCTAGGACTTGGACAGTAGGTATGCACATAAACACCCTCTTAAGCGATTAAATTTCTCCCAAGGGAGCCTGGGAACACGCGAAGATAATCCGACTCCCGATTCAACACGCAGGAAGACACTGGCAAGAGATAGGACTTGACGCTCTCCCACGAGAATGCACCGCGCCTGAAAGCCTTCGCAGGCAGCAAAGTCCTAAAGTGCACCACCCAGGCAGTGACAGCTCCTGCAAACCTCTCAAGCATTGAGCTACAACACTCCCACTCATTCCCAAGTTTCGGCCATCAGGTCAAATCCAACGCCGACAGGCAAATTTACCTTTTCGACTGAACAACCATTACCCCTGGAACGAGAAAAGAGCGCCAGTCCAAGACAGATACCGTAGCCACTCAGCCCAAGCCTAGCTAAACCACACACAACCAGGGCCACCAAGCCAGGCAACTCGCCAGGGCCGCTAGGTCCCAGTTAGTTTGCATGAAGGGCCTATGCAAGAAGACACGTTTCTTCAGCGCGAAGAGCCACGAGGAAGTCGAGAAAACCTCATTCCGAGAGCGCAAGTAAGCCAAACCGCACAGCTTCCCTCCATGAGATGCCCGGAAAGATCATTGAGATCAGAGGGCGAGAAAAACCAGAGCCAGGCTGATCCTGGACAAGAAGAAAACTGACGAGCTTAAGAAAGCGCTCGAATATGATGAGGCACATTCTTTCTGACTGGTTCTACGGCCAGTGGCTACGGACCCTCCCATCGGTTCTCAGAACCATGATTCCAACTCAAAGGCACATCTGGCCCAGCCACTCCACTCCTCGCGTATCGCCATTTATCCTTACCCTGATCCGAAAAAAGCATATAAGTATTGAGCGCCCGGGCGATACATGTTTTATAGTTAGACATGGCCAGCCTTACAAGAATTTTTCTCACCCTTTGCTGCAAGTGTACTTACCCCAGAGAAAGGGCAGGAAGGTTGGATTTTGACATCCACCAAGGTCAGTGGGATCCTCATTTGGACACGGTCTTTAGCTGAAAAGACCTCTTCAAGACGGGATATTACCGACCTACCCTTAGAGAAGACGCCGCATAACTTGAGTAGAAATGTTCACAAGTGCCAGATCCATGCTCACACTTCACCCGCGGTCGTCTATCTTCGCAGCTTCTTGTGCATATTATCACCTTTTCGTGCCATCGAGTGTAGATCGCGTGTGGACCTTTCCCGCAAACGTCGGTCGGGCACAAAGAAATTTTTGATTGTGGCGTGGATTATTCAACAATGTGGGTGGAAGCTAACGCAATGAGAAATATTAATCCGCGAAATGACAAGGGGTTTATATTGCACCAGACATTATCACTCGACACCAATGTGCGGTCCACACAATCCATCGTCATTAATAACAAACTGTCATCAGCATTTGTCCTACGGTCGACACACTCATCATAGCCCGTCTATCAGTAACCTCAAGGAATCACGACACATTTTGCCTCGCCTTGGCGGTGGACAGCCCACAGGCCAAGCATGGACGCGGTCTGAGTCCTAACAAAATTATCTGTAAGAGTGTGTATGATAAGCAATGGAGCGAGAGCGCCAGGAGAGGGGCTTGGGTCGTTGATGAATTAATCACAAGAGCACCCTCTCTTCTACGGACTACAGGTGCATAAATTGAGTCACATCTTCACATGGGCACCAAACTCCACCTTTCACACCCTGTCTTTGGCTCGGCAATGCCCATTTGGTAGAGAATAGCCCGAGAGCGTGCGTAGGTCTGTGTACACGAGAGAACTGAGAAGCCATTGGAAGTGTAATGCGTTGACCTCATCTTTCGTCAGACACTCGCCGGTCTTTCAACGAACAGTACGGTGCCAACTAAGTGGACACACATCGTATCTAGGTTCAACATACATACACATTCAAAACGATGTGCGCACCCGAGAGAGAAGTTATAACCAACATCACACCAGTCTAGGCGTTATACTCAATACGTTGAGACTGCCGTTAGAGAGAAGAACTGACGTCGTACTGGAGCAACGGATACATAGGAAAACGCAAGGCTTACCCACAACATCGTTGTCACAATACAAACCATTATAACAGTAAGCTGCGCTATCTGATCCGGCGAACACTTCAAGTTAGAGGATCCTGGCCTGCGGCAACGGCTTACTCATCCATGGATCGACAATTTGAGAAACATTTTATGTTTAAACAAACATCATTTGAGCTCGAGCCTGAAGCGCGCTCACCCTACAGTCGAGGCCAACGTGCATCGTAACCTCAAGTTTGAGCGACGCTGAAGGCGCTCAAAACTCTGAAAACTTGAAGTTACTAATAAGAAAGACCACTTCAATGTGCGTGTCTAAACTTCAAACTATCTTATATACATTTGAAAACAGGCATGGCAATCCCTTGGAGATAACAGTGTATAAAATTCAAACAATATTTACGCCATAGATTTCCAAAATGAAGACTAAACGGACCAATTTTCTGTTAAATTAACCTAAAAAGCCTAAGTCATACACTTAGAAGTTTTTTAGGGTTGGAAAAATTGCGAGAGGGCAAAACGTCCCCAACATCTGCAAAGGAACAACTTTCCCTGGATTATAGCGCACGAGCAAAAAGCCTCCTGAAAAAATGCGACGTTGCGAGATTACCGTTTTGTAAAAATATGGGAAATCCAGCTCGCATTTAAGATCAATGTGATCATCAAGGCAAGTGACCACTCAAAGGCCTACAGCAAGGTCTCAGCTTACCGTTTTATAAAATGCGACAAAAAATGTCTCGCACCAAGTCACCCAAGTGAAAGCGGACCACAAAATGTGCGAGTCAGCTTACGTTTGTAAAATTCGACCAAAATGCACCATAATGTCCGGAGGGCAATCCCCAAGCGATGAAGAAAACACAAGCGCACTTATCTATCTACTTAGCGCCAGGTCTGCGACAAGTAAAAGTCCATAATTGCTGAAGACTAGATCCTGGATTCGCATTCTCATGCCAAGCTCATATCTCGACACCATATGTAGCATGCTGAGCGAGTCTTATTTGTGAAAACGACTGAAATTGTCGCTAATCAATATAGTCTACCAAGGCAATGCGACTGCCGAGCTTAGACATTTTGTTAAAAACGATTGCGAAATACGGCTCGCACAAATCAATCTACCAGGGCAAAACTGCGACGTGCGAGGCTTACCGCTTTTGTCAAAAATGAATGGCAAATTGCGCTGCAACAAATCTATCTACCAGGCACAGCTCGACGTGCGAGGCTTAACCATTTTGTTGTTGAAAGTAAAAACTGTATCACAATTGCTCGCCACACTTTGAAACAATTGTCTAGGTTATGACCTGCGAAGGATTAAAACTGACCATCCTTGACTCAATCTTCCAAATGTTTTAAGAGGCATCAGTATGACTTGATTGACTTTTGACCCACCTGCTAGCGCCTCAAGTCATCAATTCTTAAAATCTATAAACTTGGACATTTTCCACAAGTCAGAGACTACATTGCCTAAGGAGTATTCGTTCGCACATGTCATAGAGTGCTCGCCACAGTTGTATCGAATGTAGTCCAGCGCACCAGTGGTGGACACATGCACTAAGGCAATGTGGACCCTTGAAGTGCGAAAGTTAAGTACAGATGAAGAGTAAACAACTTGCGAATATGTGACTTAGAAGCAAAAAAATTTAAAAGCAAGCAAAACCTGCGAGATACAAAGACTTGTGATTTTTACTGGCAAGAAAGCTTTACATTTGGAGATGAAAGTTAATATTACAACACCTTTCTAGATAAAAAACAATATAATTGTGCGAGGCCTAACACTTGCTACAAATTATCTAGGGTACAAACAGCCATACAAACACCAAATATTGCCAAGTGGCTCGAACAAAAGTGAGAGCGGAAAGGGCTCATCTGATGGACTGATTTCTACAAAGCCTTCCCAATCGAATAACAGTCTCAACATAGAGGGATAAACCTTGAAGAGTGAGTCAGCACCAACTCATCTCAAGCTTGATTTCAACCTGGATGAATGTTTACCATTGTAAACAACCAACCTGATGCTCTCCCATATACAGCGCCAAAGCTGGCGAGTATGGAGCAACGAAGGATGTTCATAAAACTGATACGAACAAGTCAAACCGCAGCTACAATCTCGCAATCAGTCATATTCAATTCAGACTGTGCCATGCTCTGTCGCACTAGTCACCACCCACATACTTCCTACACAGCACACCGATGCAGAGAACCACCCACTTATCATCCATTTTGGCTCCTCCCCTCGCCGATAGCTCCACCTGCTCTAAGGTCACTTCCTTTGCAGCAGGCACTCCTACGTCGCTGCTCTCACCTCATCTACGCAGAAGCAAAGACACAACATCAGAAGGTGCTCGGAGTCTCTCACTAGACCATGCCTCCCCCACGATATGTTACAAATCAACAATGAAAAGTTCCTGCTCTCGGACCAAAGACCGGGTCTTGGGCCCTCCCTCGTGGGCGCCCAGATGTAACATGGAACCCTGTCTGACAATGCCATGTATATCACACTGCCGCATCGACACACTAACTCCAAGGCACTCAATCCTACGAACACCGCACAACTGGCGCTATCGAGCTTTCTCGCGCCAGGACCTGAACAATAAGCCCCACGAAGCCTTCCCCGCTCCATCAGTGCTCGCCAGTCTCCCACGATGCCTGCCATTCTTAGCCCTCGGCAATAACCTGATACCCATTCTGGTTCTCCTTCAGAGCTGCGCAGCCCTTGTCTTGCTCCTCAGCACACTGAAGCGATGATTAAGATGCTCTCTCTCCGCAGTTTGGACCCATCAAGCCCCGGCCAATGCCTCCTCCTTAACTTGGCATCGGCCCCTCCAGCAACCTTCCGGTGTGCCAACACAACACCGCAGACCACACCCTCTTGTTCAGCTTGCTTCATTGCAGATCCTGCTATGAACTGACTGCATTCCCGTTCCTCCTATAT
>SNQN01004037.1:5206-19019 GCA_008642245.1 Bassia scoparia
TTCCTCCCTTTCCTATTTCTCATTGAGTGAAGTACTTCAGTAGCCACTAGATAATTCATGTCAGTACCTCTCCCAGGAAGAAAGCTACTCTGATTGGGGGAGATTATGTTATCCAAAAGGGGTCTCATTCTATGGACTAGGATTTTAGACAGGATTTTATAGGTGGTGTTACACAGACTGATTGGCCTAAATTGCCTAATGGTCTCAGGGCTATCTACTTTTGGAATCAGGCTGATGTAAGTAAGGTTCAGCTCCCCTGGGACAGCCCCTGACTCAAAGATGTTAGCAATTAAATCTGTGACATCCTGACCCACCTCATGCCAGTGTTTCTGGAAGAACATGGGATGGTAACCATCAACCCCAGGGGCCTTAAGAGCTCCCATGCTAAAAACAACCCTTCTAACTTCAGCTAGATTAGGTTTACATCCTAAGCTTATATCCCCAAATTGTATATTAAGCCTAGGAACACTGACTCTATCAGTAGAGAGCAAATTAGCAAAGAAGTTTTGTATATGGTCCCTCAAGCCCTGGGGGTTATTAATTTCCTCTCCCACATCATTAACCAAAGAAACAATTCTGTTTCTCTTTCTCTTAATCTTAACAGACTGGTGGAAAAACCCTGAGTTCCTATCCCCCCTGACAACCACTTTTCCCTAGACCTAACCCTCCAGTACAGGTCCTCTTTGTCTAAGATGCTGTCCAGTTCCTGGCTAAGGGAGGCTTCAAGGTCCCAGAGGTAGGAGTTTGCAGGGCTAGATTCCAGTGCTAGTTGGATACCTTTAAGTCTTGCTTGCAAYCTTTTCTTTTGGTGGAARAAGTTARGGCAGGATGAAAGGGCCCAATTCTTAATATCCCTTGTTAGGGTGTACAGTTTGTGCAATAAGTGGCCATGGTTGTGGGCCCAGGTGTGTGAGACCAACGGAGCAAAGGAGGGTTCACAATACCAGGTGGGTTCCAGTCTAAAAGGTTTGGAATGAGGCAAGGAAGGACTTTGTGGTAATGTGGTGGCTAATAGAACTGGAGAATGGTCTGAGGGATGCCTGGGAAGGTTAGTGACGTTTGTATGGGGCCAAAACTCAAGCCATTTACCATTAACCAAGGCCCTGTCCAGTTTGCACTGGATTGGTCTCCTTTTAGATTTATTTGTCCAAGTGAATCTCAAACCCGTACTTCCAAGGTCAATAAGGCCAGCAGTAGAGATACAGTCATTGAAAGCATTACATCGACTAGCAACCACAGGTCTCCCCCCCAATTTCTCAGATTGATTACGGGCTTCATTAAAATCCCCCATAACAAGCCAAGGCAAAGTAATATCAACAGACATACTAATTAAATCATGCCAAGTAACTTTTCTTCTACGAAATTTAGTACTCGCATATATTCCAGAAAAAACAAATGAGGAAGAAGAGTCGTTTACCTGGACTATCCCGTGCAAAGAGTGAAGATCCTTGCCAATTGGAGTGAAGCTCAACCTGGCAGAATCCCACAACAGCAAYAAGCCACCCGARAAGCCCCATGGCTCCACAAARKCCCACTGGTCAAAGGGTAGGKCTTCACAGATAGATTTAGTATGAACARCTGAAGTTCTGGTCTCAGTGATGAGTATCATRGCAGGGTTRTGGTGTTGAACAATATGCAGTATGTGCCTCTTAAAGCTAGGGYGGGCAATCCCCCTCGCATTCCAGGCCACAATATACATATCAGCAGGAATAGGAGGGACTTGCAGATTCCCTTGAATCTCCCTGTCCACAAGGGATTTCACCCTCTTCCATTTCGACTTCTTTGGAGGCGGAATGCAAATAACGGGTTTGAGGGTCACCGTTGATATCATCAGCCACTCCTTTTTCTTCGTAGGCTCCATGTGTATCATCACTCTGTTGGTGTGTTCCACCGTTCTGAAGAGGAAGAATGCATTGGTGATGTTACACACTTTAAGTCCAATTTTTTCATAAAGGATGACACTTGTCAATTTTAACTCCCTTATTATATTTTAGACTAGATATAGATTGGCGGAGTACTATGGAAGTAATGAGAAGTGATAAACCTAGCGCAGCTAGGGATGTAGCGTATAGCACTTTTGTAATTTTTGGTTACTATTCAAGTATTGTTTGGTATTGTTGGGGTACTTGGGGCACTGTTCATCCACTATTCATTAATAAAAACAAAAACAAATTTTCATTCAATCCTAATAGGCTAGTATTGTCTGGAAATATATTAACATTGTCTTATGAGTTTGCAATATTTTCCAACTATATGCCAAACATTGTCTCAACGCAACCTAACATTGTCCGCCAAACTTTGTTGTGTTGACCAAAATTTGACCCGCGCTATATCCTTAGCTGTGATTGCTTTCTACTTCCTCTGGAATTAATTGATCAACCATCATGCCACCTCATATATGACACTCTTCCCTTCGTTTTTTATTAACCATCATGCCACCTCATATATGATACTTTTCCTTTTTTTTTTTTATTAATTGTTCCAATTTCTAATTTGTGATATTTTCAAAACCTTGAGGCCACGGTGTAGAATTAGGTGGTTAGGAGAGAGAAAGATGGTGGTTGGGTGGTTTGGGGAAGTGGGTTAGCTCGTTAGGAGTTGTTTAACATTGGGTCATGTCACCACGTACAAATTTAAAAGTTGGAGGCCACGGTGTGGAATTCGGAAAACCTCGAGGCCACGGTGTAGAATTAAAAGACTTAGGTTGCCACCGTATGAATTTTAGCAAAACTCGATGCTACCATATAAAATTTCCCTTAATTATTTGATAAATAGTTTTACTCTTAGCTTCTTTGCTATATAAGGGAAGCGGAGGCAACAATATCCCCTATAATTTTACTATCTTACCCTTAGAGAATAAATTTCAGAAAAAAAAACCTTTGAAAGTTGAGGTCTGCTCCAACCTAGATTGAAGTGTTTGTTTTGATTGGAGGTATATAAAGTGAAGAAGTGTTGCACAAATCATATCCTTGGGAGGTAGTATTTTCCCTCTTGATTATATATATATATAAGTAATTTCGGTTTGCCCAAACAATAAGTACTTAATTATATCATGATTGAACGAGAATGAAACTATATTTTACTTCAAGGAGTGTTGCCCAAAAGCTCGCTTCTGCTATACTAGAGTTAGCAAAATTGCACTGCTTATTGTCCTATTATTAGATAATGTAAGATGCGATAACATTTTTGTTTGGTTGTACTTAATTAAATTGTAACGTATTTATTATGTATGGTGTTATAATAGTTCTAAACTTTGTACTCATAAATAAATTTTAATGTATTTATGTATGATATTAATTGTTAAAGGTTTTAATTAGTTTCATATATATTACCAATCAAGTGTTGATAGATTGTAGGATCTGAGTGTGGTGTACCTTGCTCATAGGTGAATTTGATATGGGAGTCCAAAGGTAGTTTCAGAGGCTTAGCATTGTGCATGTGATGTTCTTTTAATAGATCAAGGATATACTTTTTCTGTGAGATGAAAATGCCATCTTGGTTTCTATGGATCTCAATGCCAAGGAAATAATGAATTTCTCCAAAATCTTTCATATGAAAATGAGAGTAGAGAAAATTCTTTGTTTGAGAGATAAGTTTGATACTGTTACCAGCAACAAGGAGGTTATTCACATAGACCAAAACCACCACAAAATCAGAATGGTCTCTTTTAATGATCATAGAGTAATCAGCCTTGGATTGAGTGAAATCATTGCTCTTCAAGGCACTAGATAATTTACTGAACCACTGCCTAAGAGCCTGCTTAAGGTCATACAATGATTTGTTCAGTTTGCAGACCTTGGTTGGATTCAATTATGTGTATACATGCTCCCCCTGTCCCACTACAATAAGTGTATTTGGTCCTGCATAGCCTGCTGGAGGCTTGATATAAACATCTTCTAACAGATCACCATGGAGAAAGGCATTCTTCACATCCATTTGGTGAAGATGCCAACTCAAAATGGCTGTCACAGTAAGTAGGGATCTCACTGTGGTCATCTTTGCCACTGGAGCAAAGGTTTAATCAAAGTCCACACCTTCTCTTTTTCTGCAACCTAGAACCACCAGCCTGGCTTTCTCTCTTTCTACTAACACATCTACTTTGTATTTGGTTTTGAATAACCATTCGGTTCCAATAGCTCATTTTCCTGGAGGGAGAGTGGTGATCTCCCAAGTATTTTTGGATTCTAATGCTTGCAGTTCCTGATTCACGACTCTAAACCATTTCTCTTCTTAGAAAACAGTTTTGAAGATTGTGGGATCAGGATTTTGAGCTGAATCAGCTAAACATGCCATGAACTATGAACTCAGTTGCATTTGGGCAACATTTGAGGTCTTTCAGATGCCAGAAACAACAAAATCTTGCATTCACTTAGGAGTTACATTGGTCCTAGATGACTTTCTATGTATGTCAGCGTTGGAAACAGGCTGCATTTCATGCTGTGTGCATTGCTCACTCAAGTCAGTGGTGAGTTGTGTATCAGTCCCAGCCAAAGGCTGCTGTACTAGAGTGATCACAACATCATCCTGGGATTCTTCTAGTTCTAGTGATGTGATGGTGTCATCAGGGGTAACAAGGATTGGCATGGGTGTTACTTGATCTTCTTTTGGCCACCTACATGGGAGATTTACTGGTATTGGCTGGCTCTGAGATTTGAGCTTTAGATGATTCATGGTAAGGAAAGATATGCTCTAGGAATTGCACATCTCTAGACACAAAAACTTACTTGGTGAGTATGTTAAGTAGTTTGTGCCCCTGTTGCTCATTAGGGTAACTTAGGAACACACAGGGTACACCTTTAGGTGAAAATTTTTTTGTGTCTATCAAGATTGTATGCCATAGCCAGACATCCAAAAAATTTCATATGAGAAAGTTTGGGTTTTTGCAAGAACAACTTTTCATATGGGCTCACATTCCCTAGTATAGTGCTGGGCAATCTATTAGTAATGTATACTGTAGTCAGAATGCAATCTCCCCAATACCTGAGTGGCAATTTGGCTTGCAGTTTCAGTGCTCTACCCATCTCAAGGAGGTTTCTATGTCTCCTCTATGCCCTACCATTCTGTTGGGGCCTGTCAACACAGGTGGTTTGATGTTTTATGCCTTATGTCTGAAACAATTCTTTGGATTTCCCTTCAACAAATTCTAAAGCATTGTCTAATCTCACCTGTTTCACTATTCTATTAAATTGAGTTTTAACAAGATTTATGAACACATTCACAACATTTGATTTGTGTTTCAACAAGTACACTCGGATTGCCCTGTTGTGATCATCAACCACAGTTAGAAAGAACTGATGTCCATTTCTTGTCTTGACCCTGTATGCACCCCATATGTCTATATGAATTAGATCAAAGGGTGCAGGAGCTACACATTCATTCACATTATATAGCAGTTTAGTAAACCTGGACATTGGACAAACAAGACAAGTTCATTCATTTCAGCATTGCAATCATTCAAACAATTAGAAATTTTCAATTTGTTCATAAGGGCATGTCCCATTCTTTTGTTCCACAACACACAATCATTAGTCTTAGCAGAATTACATTTATTTTCAAACACAGAAACATCATACTTTAGCTTCTTGTATGCCCTAGCTACTTCAAGTCCTTTCCTTGCCAGCTCTTCCAGAGATACATCAACTAGAAAATAAATTCCATTTTGAGCCTTTCCCACAGCTTTAATTGTCCTTAATGGTAAGTCTTGGACAAAACAAAAATCAAAATAGAACATAACTTGGCACTGACTGTCTCTCACGCACTAACTTATTGATTGAGAGAAGATTGTGCCTGACATCAGGCACAAGTAATATTTTCAATACAAGTGAGCTATTCAAATGCACATTTCCCACATGAGTTACTTCTAAATATTCTCCATTTAGAAGCTTAATTTTAAGGTAATTATGGACCTTTTTCACATCAGTCATGCATGACATATCGGATATCATATGGTTTGAGGCTCCTAAATACAAAATCCATTGTTTACCACATGCATTTACACTGTTACAGTAAAGATTACCTGAGAATGAGGTGTCATAATCCTCATTAGTATCATGGCCTCCTCTATTGGACTCTGAGCTTCCTGGCCGCAATTTGAGAAGTTGTTCTATCTATTGTGGAGTTAGAGTAGTTGGTGGTGGACTTTCCTCTCATGCAGCTGCATTTTCTGTCATCTTGTTGCCACTAGCCTTGTAACCTCTAGGATTTGCCCTGTTCCACTTCTGATCTAGAGTGTTGTCCCTTCTCACATTCCTTTGATTTCCTTTAGCATGGGAATAGCCTGTTGGGTAACCACTAACTTGCTAACACCTTTCAGCAGTGTGGTTCTTCTTGCCACATATTTTGCAACTTTCTCCAAAGCTCCTACTACTATCACATGACTTTTCATAGCCACCAGACTTCTCATACCTGGAGTTCATAGCAACACTCTCAACAAGTCTACCTGCTCCACTTAGCACCTCCCTTTGTGCTTCCTCTTGCTGCAATGCTACACATGCTTCCTCTACACTAGGCAGTTTGGTCTGCATCAGTAGCTGACTTTGCTTCTTTGAGGCCCATATTCATCATCCAATCCATTCAGAAATTGGAAAAGGTGTTGCTCTTCTTTGTGTTGATTCACAAAATTCACATATGCTACAACTTTTGGTGTCACCACTGAAATTGGTGGGGAATTGTTGAGGTTCTCAAGATCCTTCCATAGACAACTCAATTAACTTTGTGTAGTATTCACTTATGGGCATACCATTTTGCTTAGTTTCATACATGGCTTTGCTAAGCCTGTACTTATTGGCTCCATTACTTACAGTGAATCTCCTCTCAAGATTCGTCCAAATATCCCTAGCAATATTGAGATATATCACTGAACTCTTAATATTCTCATTCATGGCTCCATGTAGCCAAGAAATCACTACATTATTGCAGTTATCCGACAGCTCTTGCTTCTTAGCATTCTATGAGTCTCTTTTCACATTGCCTGAGATAAATCCCAGCTTTCTCCTTGATGCCAATGCAATTTCCATGCTCCTCTTCCAAACTCTATAGTTGTTGATGTCCTACGCGCAGCTTCACTGATGGTGAGACATAGAGGCTGCTCTTACTCGGATGCAGGTACAAGGGACTAGTCACATCTATGACAGTGTTGCTGGTTTCTTTTGCAATCATCTTGGGTAGCATTCTGCTCTTCTCTTCCTTCTTCCCATATTGATACATAGAGACAATGCTTGATACAGCTAATAGCTTGACAATGGTTGTTTCAACAGCCTGGCTCTGATACTATGTAGAGTAGTATTACTCTAAGTGTTTGTTGTTCTATGAAGGCAGCAATTTGAACAGTTGATAAAGTTATGATCTTTGATGAGAAATTGGTATGTGTATTATGTGATCAAGAATGGCACAAAGGCCTACAATCCTATATACACAACTACCTCAGCTAACCTAGGAAAACCTAGTATACAGTTGTACAAAAGGACAAGAAAGTTGGTGGGCGATCAACCTAGGATCGCACACCCTGAACCATTGTGCAGTACAAGTAAATGACTGTACATAGAAATGAAATACTAGAGGTGATCATGGGCCGGGTTGAGCCGAGTTCGGGCTAAAATATAGGCCCTTTAATCGGGCTCGGCCGGATCGAGCCTAAAGGTTGTGTCCAAAGTCCGAAAATAAGAGCGGGTCTAGCGGGCTTTTATGGCTTTTCGGACTGGGCCCAAATTTTTAACCAAAATGCTTAAATTTTGATCGCCAAAGCCCGGACAAAAATGAAAATTTCGGGCCAGGTCAGGCCAGACCTGAATTCGAGTCGACAAAGTTGTGACCAAAGCCCGCAAAATATCGAGTCGGGTTGGGCTTACGGGCTGAGCTCTATTTGATCACCTCTATGAAATAGTAAATAAAAGCAAGACCCTTATTGTAATGGGCCTTCCTTTCTACAAATCAAAATACTTCCTCCGTTTTTTTTAGTTGTCCCACTTTGACTTTTGCACTATTCACAGGAAGCACTTTGACCAAGTTTTGTGCTTTACACGTAATGAAAAATATAGTCAAATGGGATCTCGTTAGATTCGTCTCGTTAAATAATATATTGATATCTAGTTTTTTATAATTTTCATTAATCATAATTATAGTAATTAACGGTCAAAGTTGTGTCTCGGCAAGTGTGTTTTGTTGACCGGGACATCTAAAAAAAAACGAAGGAAGTATAAAATATCAATTAATTATAATACATCATATGTAATTTATCTATATTGTCCACATTAGTTGTATATCAAACAATTTTCATAAGGATATATAGGGTAGTAATTTTAGGTGAATTATTTATGAAATGCTTGGCTATTTGTTTTCCCGAGATGACATTGAGTCCAAGACATAAATTAATACTACTCTTTTGTACTTTTATGGAATAACGAACATGTGATTTACTGTATTAAAACAAAGTGTCAATGCAAGAGTTCAGCTCTAGCTTTCTCATGCATTCTACAGTAGCTAAAATCACCATTAAAAAAATTGCAGTGCACTTCAACTTACCTAGAAAAAACTACCATAAAACTACTACAACTAGTACTCCATAAAAATTAATTTCCTAAAAATTATATCCAAATATTTATATCTTACTTATTTTACCTTTAAGTCTTATTATCAATATAGTGACCCTTATTATTTATCACTATATTGATGTAAAGTGAAAATGGGTCACTATATTGATATAAAGGATAACTATATGCTTGATGCACAATAAATTTTAGGAAAATTTGCTATTAACTACCCACTTTTACACTTTTTCAGAAACAACTACCCGGATTTTGTTTTATTAAAAACTGTACAACTACCCACTTTTTATGTTTTGTTTGCAAATCACTACCCACTTTTGAATTTTGGCCACTCATCACCATAGCAACCACCACAACGCGGCGACCCACCTACAAAACCACCCAACAACCACACAGACCACCCCAATTTGTTGTTGCCCACCTCCGAAACCACCCAACAACCATCAACACAACCCAACCACCACGAAATCACCCATCCCACTACCCCAATCTACGTCGCACTGCTGGTGTAGCATTTTTCTCAGCTATGCATCCATTTTTTGGATATGGTTCCTTCATAAAAGTTGTAGATCTCGAAAAAATACATAAAATAGGCTCACGAATTGCTTGATTTGGAGTTGTATTCTTGTAGTTATGCCATGTACAAGTTTGTAAATTAAAAACCCCAAATTGGGTAGTTTTTGAATTGGATAGTTTTCGATTGGGTTAGTGCTCAAATGGAGGTGGTATTTGAATATAGTGCTGCACGCGTGGGTTTTGGAGGTCGAATTTGGAGATGGTTTGTGGTAGTAGTCGAATTTGGGGGTGGTGGTCAAATTTGGGGGTTTTAGTGGTCGAATTTGGGTGGGGAATGTGGCGGTGATCGAATTTGGGTGGTTTCTGGTGGTAGTCGGATTTGGGGGTGGTGGTGGTCGAATTTGGGGCTTGTGGTGGTCGAATTTTTGGGTGGCTGCCGCGTTTTGGTGGTTGGTGCGGTGGTTTGTGGTCAAAATTCAAAAATGGGTAGTGATTTACAAACAAAACATAAAATGTGGATAGTTGTCTTTCATAAAACAAAATCTGGGTAGTTGTTTCTAAAAAAGTGTAAAAAGTGGGTAGTTAATAGCAAATTTTCCTAAATTTTATTGTGCATCAAGCATATAGTTATCCTTTATATCAATATAGTGACCCATTTTCACTTTATATCAATATAGTGATAAATAATAAGGGTCACTATATTGATAAAAAGGATTACTATATTAACCAAAAGCTATCATAAAGCAAATGTCATCTTTGGACTAAAATGATGATCTGGTTCAATATACGGAGTACATGTTAGGAACATAAGAAATAGATAAAGAAAATATGTCGTGTGTGATAATATTTTCTATATGAATAGGATATAATATCCTTATCTATCTCTTATATCCCTAACGATACAAGACACAATGTTGAAGATGACCGATGTCGATGAGAAGAACAACAACATAGAATAACAAGCTACGGGCCAGAAGTGAACTTGTAGGCGCTATGAGACAAGGTGCCATGATCCCAACTGGTATGAATAAGCTCCGCCTTCCATTTTTCACCGGCAGCTCCGATCACAACATGCAATGGATAAAAGTGCTCTGGAATTGGATGTGCTAGTTCACGATTTGGTGCCAGGGTTTCAAATTCATTCACCTCTTCATGCCTGAAACATTATTACAGAACAAACCATATCTACAAGATTAGTGAAATTTATAATGTTCTTTGTTTTTCTTGATTCTAGAAAATAATAATATGGACTATCAAGTATTTTGGAGTTTAAATTGCCTTCTATTTAGTACAAATAATCGATTTAAATTGCATTCAATTAGGGGTCTGTTCACATTAACTGAAATTAATTGAACTGAACTGAACTGAATGAAACTGAGCTGAGCTGACTGAACTGAATTCAATATTTTATGACAAAGAAAATGGGTTAAAAACTAAACTGAATTGAACTGAACTGAACTGAATGAAGCTGAATTGAATTGAACTGAAAATAAGTCAATGTAAACAGACCCTAGGTCTAAGAAGGTCTGGTCCAAGTGTTCAATTGTTTAATCAACTTAACAAAATAACAAGTATCACTTACCTCTTGAAATCGACAGAAATCAAATCGAATTATGGTAAATCATGTTCAGTTAGTCCAACACTTCTCATTTCAAACAATTCAGTATAAATTAAATATGTTAAAAAAATAATCTCGTGGAAAGAACATAACTTAGGTTCTGTTATCGTCAACTGAATTTTGCTGAACTGAACTTATTTTTACTAAACTAAACTTATTGGTACTAAACTAAACTTATTTTTACTAAACTGAACTTATTGGTATAGGGTACTGAATTGAATTTATTTTTACTATAACCTTAATAAATTTCTTAAGGATTGAACTTATACTTACTGAACTGAACTTATTGCTATTGAACTGAACTTTTTTTTGTCGAAACTCATTTAAATAAGTTGACAAGAACATGGCTTTAATTTTCCATCAATTCAATGAAGAGCGAATGATAAAGAATATAATTTCTTAGGCATCATTTTCTCATCTTTTATTTTTCCACCTTTTTATTGGAAAAAAACATGGTTAACAACATACTTGTATGCTTGTATTGTATACGATGTAATATTATACTTGTATAGTTTTACGCAATGGCGGACCTATGTTGGGTCATAGTGGTGCACGTGTACCACCAGTCGGACCAAAAAATTTAGGCTTTTTTTTAATTTAAAACTCTTGTAAAATCAGTATAAAACAAAGTGAGTAGCAAATATTACACATGTTGCTTCCTAGATCACTGGTCCAAAGTCTATGTGAGTTTTCATAAAATCTCGATGGGTCGCGTGTTTGAATCCTAGTCAGATCCTTTTTTTGTTTTTTTTCACCACTTTTGAGTCTGATTACACTTCCATAGTTCCATTTCCCAATCACACAATACAATTCAGATTCGTCGTTCCCAATTACACTTCCATTTTCATCTCAAACCCTAACTCAACCTCAGATCTCACATTCTCACCAGCATCGCGACTTCGCGCCTCCGCCGACATCTCCCTCCCCTCATCTCTGCGCGACGCTGCTGGCCTGGGCTGCTTCTCTCTGGGCGTCGTCTGTCTCTGACTCGTCTCGACTTCACTTCACTCTCTTTCTTTCTTCTGATCCAATTGCATTGCTCAAGTTTCCTTCTTTGCTTCATTGGGTAAGTATTCTTCTCCTTCTTTTGGTTTATTTGTTGGCTATTTGATTTCGTCGACATTTTGGTGGCATGGGTAATGGGTTCATGTAATGTGACTGAATTCTAATTTGATATGCTTTTGACATTTCTTTTTATGGATTTAATATTTCTGAAATTTCTTATTTCTGATTTAATTTTCTGATTTAATTGTTCATAGTTTGTTTCATTATTTTTTTCTGTTTTTTTTTATTTTTCTAAACTTGTGAATTTCTAAATTGAATTTGTTAGTAATTTGATGGTTGATTCTTCTAATTTTGTATTTAATTGTTGTTAGTTTCATAGTTTGTTAGTAATTTGATGGTTAAATGGTTTAATATAGATTTGATAATTTGGTTTGGTAAAATGGTAAGTTTATGAAAGTGTATTAGTTTATTACTTAGTCCAAAACATGAGCCGATATCAAAACATGAGAACTCGTCGAGAATTGTTGTAATAAGATTTAGGAAAAATTGAAATAAATAATCCCACCTTTTGGTGGTCTTTCCATAATAATCTTACATGAACTAAATTTTTAATTAATCCCAAATTTATACTCAATTTGCTCAAAATGGGTCATGACCGGTTTTGTTAAATTAATAACCTGTTAAGTAGGTTACCTTCACCGCGTGTCGCATTTTGATAGGTAGAATTTAAAAAAAAAAAACAAAAAAATCACTCACCACCATCACCTCACGCAATTACTAACAAAACACCACCACCATCGATCTCAACCACGCTTGAGCTTGATTTGCAGCGTTAGACTGAGGGTGAGTTGGTGCCTGGTGAAGCAAAGGTGATGATTATTTGAAGCATGATTCATGATGATGTCGTCACACCATAACAGCCAACAATCAAAGAGATCTTCAATTTCCCATCTATAATTTGGTCAGTGCTCTCTTCAATTAATTACATCAAATTAAGCTCGGGGCATAGCTACAATTAGTGTTAGCACTTATCAAATCGATTAACAAATTTTGGGGGAAAATATTAAGAATCTTGTGTAATTTACAAGGAATCAACTTTGTTTCTAAAATATGAATGTTCTACCATACGTAAAACATTTACAAGGCTGGTGCGGCCGAATTGTGACGGTGGGCTTTTGCAGTGGGAAGTGACAGTACTGGGCAGTAAGGGTCAGCAGGGTCTAGTTGTTGACTTGTTGCTATTCGGACATTGTAGCAATTTGGAGGAACATAAGTGCAGGTTACCTAATTAGCAGGTTGTAGGTCACAAAACCCATTTAGAGGATATTAGGGTGTTAGTTGGGATTAATCTAAAATTATTCTCACGTGGGATTATTAGGAGAAGACCACCAAAAGTTGAGATTATCTATTTCAATTTTTCCTAAGATTTAGTACTATTTTGTTGTGTAATTTAAATATATACTTTTATTTTGTACTCTTTTAATATGTTTATGTATTTTGTAATATTTGGTTAAGAAATTTTTTTATTACAAGTTTGTTTATTAATAGTGACCCACCAGATGAAAATTCCTGGTCCACCACTTTTACGTAGCTTTTAGATAGTCAATACGTACTCGTACTACAGTTGTATTGTACATAGTACTCAGGTCAGTTACATTACAATAGACTCAAGTCTCAACAATGTACAAATACAGCAATATTATGGTTCAGTTTGTATTTGCCGAATTGCCGTTGTCGTATTTATTTGGAGTAACAAAATTTCTGTAGAATATTTTTAAAAACACACAATCATTGTTTGTCAGCAGAAGTTTTTGTATACATTAGATGTACAATAAATTATTTTCTGCACACCAAGAATATAGTGACTCTTTTAGTCTAAATAATTTTTTTTGGTGCTACCCTTTTAGTCTATATTATAACTCATTATTTACTTTACATCAATAAAGTGATAAATAATAGACAAAGTATTAGATACATCGGATGCACAATAAATTTACTGTGCATCAGATTATAGTGATCCTTTTGGTTAATATAGTAACCCTTTTTATCAATATAGTGACCCTTATTATTTATCACTATATTGATGTAAAGTGAAAATGGGTCACTATATTGATATAAAGGGTCACTATAA
>SNQN01004037.1:28225-44073 GCA_008642245.1 Bassia scoparia
GTTAGTTTAGTTTACACCCTGGGACATAATAATTTCACCGGGCTGATTAAGCTTTTTGTAGGAATAGGTTAATCTTCCTGGCCAAGGCTCATTTGTCTGCAATTCGGACTCATTCCTCAGACATTTTCTATTGAACACATCAGGGGCTGGTCCGCTGTACCCAGGACTTACGATGGTCACATCTTCAACAATTGTAATTTCATTCATTCTTAGACTAAGAGGCACGGCAATCTATATACCTACTTGCTTTTTCTCTTATTTCTCAGTACATTGGAAGGGAACATTACATTCTAATAGTTGTATAATTTGTTTTTGTTCTGTTAATGGCAAGGCAAATTGTATAATGTATTAGTAGCTTAGTCGCTCAATATGATCTATAACACTTTATCCTAATATTAATCATGCTATTGTATCTATAACCTATTTATCCATTATGTTGGAATTACAGCAACATCAACCTATTTGTTGTGGGTTGTGATGGCGACTCAGTCAGTGTATAGAAGGTCACTCAGCTACGACTGACCGCAGGCAGAAGTCACAAAAATTCCTTTTTCATGCTCTACTCACATCAGAGTTATATCATATGACTATTTAATTTACATATATTCATTTACATGGGCATTAACATTAGTGTTTGTCCTAAATCGTTTTTAACCAACAACAAATCATAATGTTGATGGGGTTCAGGAAATTTTTTAGAAGCGTTTATAGGGAACGCTTATACTTGTCACTTTATTTTTTCATTGCTAGTTGGCAATTTGGTCGGCTCTTCCTGCTTTCTTCTAGACTACTACCCCTTTTTCAACATTGGTCAATTGACGGTCTGTCAGACTAAGTCACTCCCTCTTCGAGTAACGTGGGCAGACCCTTACACCCGAACTTCCTACTAAGCGCTGGACTCGCAGCTTAACCTGAATACCACGAATGATAAAATTACTCCCAGAGATCTATTTGGTCAACACTTTTTCATTTTCTTTGGCTTTTTGAAGCCCAGCAGGGCGATTTTTTAGGGCGGACGCCATTCTCACTACCTGCATTAAACCTTTGTAGGTTCCACAGAAATAGGTTTCTAGATAATGTAATGACTTTGCCAAAAACACAACTTGCGCACACCACACTTACATTTGGAAAATTGGAAGAGCAAGATATAATATGTATACACTGGGCTCAATATTTGTTGGTATTTCTATAGACAAGGCTTTTCTAAACCAAGGCAGATGGGTGACAGCATTGGTCACTCATTCCTACATACCCACTTGATTAAATATAGTATTTAAATTCGATAAATTCATCATATAGTCGCGGTACATACCACAAGCGCTGTTGTCGCTTAAGTACTCATGAAATAGCATTCGTTAAGATCCAATGATAATAACAAATCTGTATATAAACAACGCCAACAACCTTATTATCCTCAGTGCAGAATATTTTTCGTTTACGGTTGAACCATAAACTCTATGGGGTGACCAAAATTTTGACGTCTTCACATGCAATACAGTATGGGTTTTTTATAGGAAATATTTTCGTCGAGCTAGCGCCGGCTCAATCGGTGATAATCTTGCACGCTATCGAGGAAGTCGACTCTCCATCCTTTGGGCTTACCAAAATCTATCACTCAGATTGGCCCAACATTATGTACTGGGGTCAATTTTCTTTTAGAAAGGATTATTCCGGCGACGTGGGACACACAGTTCTCGCATCTTCCTATTCTCAGTTAACTGATACACTAACATATACTCAGTAGGCTGTGACATAGGTTGGGACTTCCAATCATCAAGGAGGCAAGGGTTCAGATTCGAAGGCAGAACTATTAGATCCAATGTCATCGGTTCTTCCAAAAGAATAGGGATGTATAGCGTAGATCTTCTCCCTTTGGCGGCAGTATGAGGCATTGAGGGGCAGGAATTAAGATCTGGGTTCTTCCATTGTCTATCATCTTAGCAATTAGAACTGGCATTAAAATACCTATAACTGGTCGTTGGGTGGTGTTGGCCACATTTGGGCTGGTAAGGGTAGACGGCGTTCTGAACCATCAGCGCAATTCCTCTCAAAACTTAAGCTATAATGGTGGAACTCAACTTCTCTCTAGATTAGCATTTTTCGCTTTTAATTTTTGGTTATTTCATCATACTCCACCGATGAAATAGAAATTTGGAACTTCTCATATCAAAAGGCTGTAAAACTTCTTATTCTCGGGGCCTTAAGGCCTCACGGAGTTAGGTTTTTTACCTCCAATCGAGTTCAGCGCTTTCCAAAGTATATTATACACAACAGAAGTTCAAGGTTAGAACATTAATGGGAGGGATGGAAATATCCTCTGATGAATCTATTAAATTCATAAACTATTACATGGTAGAAAGTAGTGTCCCTCTTAATTGATGCTCGGATCAACTTTTCGAGTATTTCTCCCATAGACTCCTTGTATTCGTATTTATGGCGTCTTCCTTGAAACTAAGAATTCATTTCTGGTGCGGCTCATAGACGTAATTGTCATTTCATGGTGCTCACTCTGTAGTCTAGATACTATTTGGGATTGGAACTTCTATCATTTTTAATGCGTTCTTCATCGCACAAATTGACATAAACTCACTCAAGTTCGCTTTCTAGTTCAAACTCAATGCTCGGTATGGATGGAAAACGGATATTGTGCCGCTTGAAATTTTAAAGCGGATTTAAGGAGGCTCTCTTTACTGAATGCCAGTTTTAATTACAAGGGATGACCTCACCGGGGTAGGCGGAAACCCAAGTAACACACTGCGAAATAGGACATTATCATTTAATAGGGGCTCTCGATAACGAAAGTTAAAATGGTGACAAAATAGGTGTCGGAAACAAGGAAAATAGAACATAGCTTCTGTATCAAAAACGAAACTTGTTAACTAAGGCATACTAATAGTACAAATGAGAGGAAAGACGAAGATTGTCTCGACTTGCGTGACAATACTTGCTTACAGGGACTCTAATTCATTTTCCTTATATAGGCCTCTTGTGTTCGATGCCATTGCATAGTTTAGAACCTGAGATTCATTATTTCGCCCAAATAGTAATTTTGTTCACTATTCCCAATACTTGCCAAGTTGCTCCCTATATTGACTTGCACCTGCTTATGGCATGAAAATTAACTTTATCTCTCTCTTGTTGGCTTATTTTAGCCTAACTCGGCCTACCAAGAACATCATCAAGTTAATGTTGGATTTTACTTCGTTACGCACACTCTAATTATTCCATTAATAGTCTCTTAGGGATTGGTATAGATTCTTCTCAGAATGTAATTCCGATTATGCGGACTAAACTTAGTTAACCTCTTAGCTCTTCTTAGGAATTATTAGTGTATTCAAAACACAATATTTAAACCGAAGTTGGCTAGGAGGGTAGATTTTTATTTTTTACTCTCAAAAATTGGGGCTCTGGGTAATACACGCTTTGGGACTTCATTACAAGCATCAGCAATAAATCATTAAGATAAAATTGGGAGCAACTCTATAAGAAATACTAATTCATGTGGACTACTTTGAAAATTAGTTTGAGTTGACACTCTTAAGTGCAATAAGATGGATAAGATTGTTCGATCAATACATCTTATAGTCAGAATTGCAATTTTTCTTAGGACTAAGCAAAATTTCCATTTTAAACTTAGGCTGTATCCTCACGGCCTGCAAAGAAATTATATTCTATTTTACTTTTGTGTAATTACATTCACTGGAATAAGAGCTAAGTGGGTTCTATAAGTAAATAGGATTTTATTATTGCTCGAACTACAATAAGATTAGAGGGCTTGTAATTCATTAGTTCCGCGTGTGTCTGCGGTGCTTATACAATGGCGTCTATATGCGGTACTGACTTTGCCTCTTTAAGAGCCGGTCAAGGTCAGAGTTCAGGGCACGCCTTTCCTACCAATGGTTTTGCGTTCGCGACGCCACCGTGAGTCTTGTCTACAGAGGAAATGGGCTCACCTCAAAACGTTTGGAATGGCTTTTGTTAGCCTTTACAAATGCGCAAACGGATTAAAACTTGTTGCTTGGTCAGGCGGGCTAATGTTCATTGGCTACTCCGTGTCAACTTTTTGCGTCTCGACTTCACGGGGCTCTTCAGGCGTGGAAAATATCGGTTGATGAGAGATTATATCAAATGACTTTAAATGTTTATATGCACATTGGGTTTCTAACTATAAGCCCGACTTTTAATTGACCAGATTTCGGCATTAAAATGTTCGGGCTCAATCGGCGCGCCCGGTTGCATTTTCTCTTGGATACTATGTTGTGGGAGTCACATGACATATGTGTAATTAACTTTTCCGCCTACTACACTAATAAACAAAGCTACACGCGAGTGCGAACCAAAAATACTACAATAAGTACAAAAGACATAATATTAAATGGCTTAAATTTATAGTCATTTTTCTTTGGTGTTTTTTTCTGTTTTAGGACAGGAATTTATTCCTCAAATATCATCATTTGCTCAAGACTACCTGGGAATTCATTCTACAGTACGAGAACTTTCATAGTTATATTTTAATTTGAATTATATAAAGACTTTTTGCAATGACATAACTCGAATGCACAAAGCTATAAAGTATTTCGTGACCCACACACTCGGAAACGCTTCGATAGGAGATGCTCCTATCTCAACTTATATATGCAAATAAGATTAATTCAGATTTAATTAACTTTTAATTGTCTTTATCTTAAAGCCTAGTGAAGATTATATTATTGTGCGGCTACTTTAATTTGGGTGGCGTAAACAAATTACCAAAAAAGACAAAATATCCTTACGGCGAGTACTTGCTAGGTCCAAAGAGGACAATATTTTACCATGTATGGAGCCTTAATGCTTCATTAGTACACACGGAGGGGCTTGTTTGCTAGGGATAGTTGTAATCGCACGCCAATAACAACAACTGGGCAGTGAAGAGGTGCCTTCGACTTCCAGGATGTTGTCGATGTCGTCTGCGGCTCCTGATAACAGACTGGAGGTAAAGATGGCGTGTTCCTTAGTGCAAGAGCGGTGGCTAACAGATGGCAATGTTTAGTGGAAGAATACACGCTATTTCATCGAAAGATGTTGGGTTTAAGGGTATTTAACGTTGTGGAAGAGTCAAAGTCTAGGGTAATCTTACGAGTAGATTGAATACTCAACCTAGTAGAGGCTTTGGGTTGGGTAACAAGCCTCACCAGTTTAACATCCTTCGCCTAGAGCTCATGCTCTACTAGTTGGGCAAGACAGATCATTTCAATTCCATAAGAAGTCTTTTGGCGTATTTTCTGGTTTCACATCCACAGGCGTGGTGTTCAACGTGTTTTCTTTTTTGGGCCAACGGAAGGCGGAACGTTCGCGTATAGCACGAGTGCAAAGAGAAAAAGGTAAGGGGAAGAGGAGATGAGGACGGGATTGGTTGTCACAAGGAGAAGGGAAGGAGGGAGCAAAGCGCAGGGAGATGTGACGTTTTCGTTTTTTTCCAAATGTATCATATTAGTGACCTCACAATTGTGTTGGACACGGATTTCACTAGCTTCAATAGGGAATTTTGTTAGGAAAAACGGAAAAATAGACCTTCCTCTTTTTCATCTCCTTCCTCTTCGGTGGGAATAGTTTATTTTTTTTTCCATATGCTCACACGGGGAAAGAGGTTTTCTGTCTCCCTAGGGATTCCTTTGCCCTTTCCTTATACTCTTCATTGGATTTTATATAGATGGAGGTTCAAACATCTGGGTTATATTTTGTGCTTCCTTGACCTTGTATCATAGTGTAGGGATATCTGGCTGAGAGGGTATTGAAAGATTTAAGTTGCGCTTTGGAATCTTTTTGTTGTCTTTGCGGGTTTTGTTTTTGGTAGTGAAAGATGGGATATTAATTATGGGTTCAATATTCCAAAAGCTTATATTTTATGGATCTCTCTCTCATCGTTTACAGTGCCTTCTTTTACGGTTATTATATCAATGTTATCCTCACCACATTCGGGGGAAGCCTCTGAAAGGACAGGTTCCAGTTATGATGATTGAGTTTGAGATTAAATATACTCTATATAGTCAGATTAGGTGAGACTAAGATGGAGATAGTTTTAATTTTAGGTGGCACCGTGGAGTCATAGACAAGAGGTGTTGGCAGGGAGCTAGTAGTTTATTTAACGACATCTCTCAGGCCTACAATAAATAAAGCTTCTGTTCCTCTTATTTTGCTCGCTAATACGATAAGACATTAACCCGGGCAGGGGGTTATTTTTGTAAAAATTTTTAGGGTCAGAGTTTTTAGTCAAGGGTTTATGTTTTTATATTCAGCTTAATAAATGGTGCGGATTATATCTAATCTTTTCATTCGTTATCAGATTTAGGACTTATTTAAATGTCCTCTTCTTAGTGGTTGGCAGTTAGATGGGGCTTGTGTGCGCGAAGCACTTCCTACTTTCTTTATTTGTCTCATTAAGAAAAAGCAATACTTAAAAAGTGTGTTATGATGAAGCATTATATGGAAAGTTAACTGTTGTTGTTTTTTACTGTACATAATATAACTTGGGTAATTTATTAAGTAATTAAAGTTGGGCGGATTATGAATGCTTTTACATTCGTATTTATTAACTTACGTGTTGTTGTTGTGTTGTATTTGAGTTATCATTTCTTGGTTGTGAGGTCTTGTTTTGGCCTGATAAATATAATATTTCTGCCTTTTATCTCCTAAACGACATTACAATAACAACACAATTAAAACTTCACCATGTTTATTTTGAATAAAGGAAAAGCTAAATTAGAAAATCGGAAGGATAGGGGGCAGGCACCACACAAGGGATTGAACATCAACAAACATCCAAGAGACTTCAACAAGGAAGATCCAAACAGGATTTTCTACAGTCGCAACTATGAGAATATTAGGAACCAATCTAAAACAGTGAGTGAAGTTGTTTTCAACAACATTTTGAGGACTAGGATTCAAACCTCTCCATACAAAATCCTTTCTACTATAATCAGTATTATTTGTATGTGACCCACAAAATTAATATACTCAAGTAATCCCTAAAAATTTCACGTGGCTAATTTTTCGAGAGGGGAAGCAAGTCAGTGTACTAATAATTACTTATCAACGTCACCACTACATACATTGTCTTACACGAACACATTTCACTTTGGTCCCAAGTAATATCAAGTCAATATATTTGTCAGAGAACAATTAACCACAAACATATGGGATGAATATGGTTCGGAGTGTTAGTTGATAGTGTGATAATTCCCTGGTCTGACTCTTGGTCTCTTTTATGTGTCAGTAACTTCATTCACCCGGAGGAGGAGTTCGAAAAAGAAATTACACCGATGAGGTTTGTTAGAAGTATAGGTTATTTGATATGTTGCAGTTATGCCATTGTGTAATATTGTTCTCTGGGGTTGTACGATGGAGTGAGAGGCACTCTTCTCGATTTTCAACAGTTTACCGAGTAAATCTCATTACGGGGTGCCCACGAGTATAACTTTATCAGCTCGACTGTTGTATGGATCACTGCCACACACTTGGGTTCAACCCACACCTTTCTGATCAAACCAACTTGAAGCAGTCTCCAGGGTTATGCTCAGGGTAAAATGTGGTCTGGAGATTGCGGAAAATGCTTCTCAGGGCTGGCTGCGCTTTTTTCTGTCACACACAACACCAAAGTTCGCACTAAGGTTAAATGGAGAGACACCAGGGAGGAGTCAATCGAGAGGATATGGAAATAGGTGGTTTGAAATTTTTTTGTGGTGATTATTTGGTTTTCTGCCCTCCGAATTGAAACTCGATGTAATAGCATATAAGCTAGAAGACAATCCTTCTCGAGGAGAGGGTCTTGACCTTCTATATAATATTAGTAACTTTGTGTAGGTAGTGTCGAAGAGGACTCGTCTGGTTGGCAGTGTTTCTTAGCTTGATAACATGAAGTTAATTATCTCCATATTGTGCCATGCTGTGAGTAGTCGCCCGTCTGAAGCATACGTCGACTTCACACGTGCGTTAGTTGGAGGGATGATCGTTGACTAAGTCGCGTATCACGCATCGGTACAAATAGTGATAGATTGTATTAGCTATATAAATTTATTGTGTCGCGGGGGGCACTAATTTTATTTGTCAGTAAGAATCTCAGGTTTCGTGAAAGTTAAAATACTACCTTGTATGAAAATGTTTTAAATGTATGAGCAAGGATCAAATTAAGAAAGTTGTGGTTATAGATAGGCAGATTTGGATAAGCCATTTCTAAATAACCTAAAATAGATATAGAGAGTCTAGTTACTGCGTAACAAGTGCGTGGACGCCCATGGGGATCATAGGGAAAAAAAACCGGTCAGGACAAATATGGAATAAATTTGGATATTACATACGAAACGTTGAAAGATTGGTAAATCATAAATTGAATTTATCTAACGGGTTGGACATGGAATAAAGAAATATTAAATATCCTTCTTCTTTTAAATAAAAACATTTACAAGCTTTTAAATCTCTATTATATAAGCAGGGGGGAGCAATGGGTGTCCCCCTATGCAAGACTTATATTCTCCTTCTGACAAATAAAAATTATCTATTCATTTCTACCGAATTATTCCCTTCCCATTTAAAACTACATATAAGGGGAAGTTTCAATTTAACAAAATATCTAGCAATAGTAGTGCGATAGCAAAATGAGAATTTTTTTATTTGAATAATAAAATGTGATACACTTATATAGCAAAGTTTCGGGAAATATTATCACCCAAAGTTTTAAAAGTTAAATTTCAAACTTTTATATTGATAGTCATTTTTTGTGTTCTGTGACATTATTTGGGCGACCGCATAGTCGTGGCATAAAGAAAGGCTAGTCAGATAATAAAACTGACTTCATCAAAAAATCAAGTAGAAACTTCATAGAATAATCATCGCAATATATATATTGTTTTTCAAAGTAAAATTGGAGATTGGTTTGAGAGTGACTTGTTCTTAAGTTGTGTGAGGAGGTTGCAAGAGAATCCTGAGCCCTTTGGGATGAAAAGAGATCCTTGGTCAGCCTCTAACTTTAGGTGGAGCACCCGGGCGAGGGAATTAGTCACTCGCTATCGGGCAGTGGATAACCTCGTTGTTAAAAAACAAAAGAGTAAAAATTGGGAGATAATATTTGTTTAAAAAATTGTGAAATATTATGAAAATTAAATTTAGAGGAAAAAGCAATTGAATGGGAAATTATTTTATAAGGAAAAAATTAGGACGAGAAAAAGCGGGAAGAAAAAAGTCTAATGCTGTGAAATTTGGAAAAATATTTCTAACAAGATTTCATTTAGGTGGAAAAGAGGAAAAAAAAATGGAAAAAACCTCTACAAAGACAGCATTTTAAAAAAAGTCTCTCTTACATGTTTTAGTTAAAAGCTATGGCCTGGTACGTATCGGGCGGAACAATCTTTAAACTAGTCGCCCCATTGGACTTATTTGGAAAATTTACTGGCGAGAAACGTGATCCTTCAAATATATAGTGGCCAAGTTCAATATCTCTATTATATCCACTAGTAATCCCTTTACCATCACGTGCAACAACGCCAACTTTATCTATAGATGTGTTATTTTGGCCCGATTTGTTGATTATGCGATGTTCTTCGTATTTATTATCTATGACGATTCATTTGATTTCATTGTTATTTATATATGTGAAATGTGATGTACATATAGTTGAAATTTGCGATATCGTAAAATAAGAGTAACCAACTTGCAGTCAATTCAGGCGACTGTTGATGTGCATGACGCGAAAAAGAATAATCAAAAGGATAGAAGAATGATTATGGTCATAGTACACTAGTCGCTGAATACACCAAACGGACACTGACATGACGAAAGCGAGGTATGTGTTCGCTATCGAGTTATCGGATGTATCTGTTCTTGCAGAGGTGATGAAGAAGGACTAGGTTGGATCAGAAGGATTAATGGGAAACGCGCATTATCGATACACAAGATACATCAGAGAGATATGTACTCGCTCACTTTTATGAATAGTTGTCTCGTCTGACAAACTTGATAAACTTCGAATGATGTGTGAGGTTTTGCTCAGAAGAGATTATTTTGTTGGGATATGGAGACGCCATTTAGAACTAGCTAGAAGAAACTCATAGAATCATCCAGAGGACACAGATATACAGAATACATACTGCAGAGTTCAGACTGACAAAGATTGTGCGAGGTCATATGCTAGCAAACAACTAATACTGCCATAAGGAAATAGGGTTAAATCGGTGCTAACGCTTATAATGTTGAAATAAAAGCCATGATATAGGACATCAGCTCGACAAGTAAGAGTCTATTTACAATTAGGATTTTTGAGTGCACTCTTCTAATGTTTGCGATATTTGAAGATCGGGTTAGAGGTTGTGTTAGTGTGTTAATTGTTATAGATTCTATGATAGTTGAATTGGTATCTTTTCCACAAGTATCTTCAGTATTCGTAACTGGATGGCTGTCTTCTTTTTACACTCATCACATGTAATAATGGAATGATGGGTGAAATAATTCACTATAAAATCAAAATAATAACTAAATAATAATAATAATAATAATAATAATAATAATAATATAATAAATTATTATTATTATTATTATTAATATTATTATTTTTTCGAAGTTTTCAATTTGGGGCTCTTTGTTTTGAAGTTTTATTCTTATTCTTATCCTTGCTTTAAACTTGTATTTTGTTATCTTTGTGTCAAGTCAATGCAACCGTACGATAAGTCAGATAATGGATTTGGCAAAAATTATGGAGGTTTCAACCTTTGCACAGAGAGTGTCACATTTTCAGTGTCCTTTAAATAATTCACTTTCAGCACTATCAATACTCATCGATGTAGATCGAATAGTTAATTTCTGGACACAACATAATTATTCACGCGCTAGAGCAAGGCTCTTTTATACTATTTCCTTCGGTCGAGTTATGGGTTACATAGCAATATACTCGAATAATTGAACTAATTTACTTTTCAGTGACTACCATCATTGTCTCAATCCAACATAATGCATATATACCATGAGTACAAGACAGTCTATATCTCCAGAGCTGAGGGTGTGGTATAAACCACAAATCGTGTAACTCAATACGGCATAAGTGCCCAGGTCTGCGGACAACCAGTGAGAATGGATATGGGAACCAAATAATTTCTACGAGTCTAGAGAGATGGAATACCGGTTCGGAATTTCCATAGATTCAATGTCATGGTTGATCAGAAAGGTAACTCTTGATTTGCATGCCGACACTGGGAGTGGAAAAATTGGTTCACATCTATCCGAATAAGGAAACCTTGGGAGACATAATTCAACGGAAACGCCAAAGCGGGTGTGCCAACCAAACTGGTAGATGAATAACTTACAACTCGGAAGGTATATCCATTAGGACACTAGATGGATGAACTAGGATCGTGGTTATTAGAAACATTCGCATAGGTCTTGGAGATAGACTAGGCACGGTTACAATGACACGCTTCGAATTCAATGTTCTACTCCGGTCCGTCCTGTATTTGAGGTGTGTTTGAGGAATGCGGCGTTACGCTTTCTTTAAACTTTTGATATGATCAACTAGGTCACTCAATACGTCTACAGTCGTATCTAGACTGCTGGTACGTCAGTATAACAATCTAGCAAAGTAGGGCTACCTTACGGTGAGAATTATAGCAATGGTAGCCGGTATTTATTACGCGAAAGCATTTAGTGACTCTCGCAGAGCGCTGTTGGTTGCATCAAGGCAACAAGAGAAAGTTAGTCTAGGGAGTTAATGATTATTGGGTGAGACGCGAGAGTTATAGTGTTGTTGTATTTGGTTTTACTACTAATCTTTAAGATGGACGCTATTTCTTTTTGGAAATCTGGTGATGAAACACTTCATATTAACTTATGTTGCTCTTATTGTGCGATTAGATATAACGATACTATCATGGAGCAATTATCGATAAGATGGTTTCTTATGTGGTGTCTTATCCATCATCTGGCACTCAGGTTGGTAAATGCAGTATGGTCACAGATAGGAACAGTGCGGGAATAAGTTAGCGGAGAATCTACATTTGTTGTGCGATCTTGGCTCATCCAAAAATGTCAATGAAGTAGGTCGAGTTGCTGACAGTCAAGTGAAGTATGCTCCAACTCCTCAGAGAAGCGATGATTTTACTATAGATTTATAACAATAAGGGCGTGCTCATGCAATTATTGATGAATAAATTCTTATACTTTAGTCAAGAAAGAGAAACTTATAAAATATTAAAGAACGTCTGGTGTTATAAGTGTTATAATGCTCAAGTACTTCTGAAAAGGAATGTTTGATTTGAAGCAATTTATTATAGATAGAGAAAGAGTAAGATTCAAGGATAAATAATCATACAGAGGAAGAACAACGATCAATTATGTATTAAGACATATGATATTAAGGTTATAGACTATAGTTTTTGATTTGTACTTATATGTGCACACTGTACTTGTTGCTTCATTTAACGAATAGGTAACTATATTATTTACAAATTTTTGCAATATATTATAAATTTTTGAATTTGTAGATATTATCATAACTATAAGAAAAATTGAAGATATTTAGTGTAGTTGTATAGATGTTGTTAATCGTGCTAAAATATTAATATCGTTACTCTTGTGTTCATGTACTTTACGTTCATTATTTAGGATTTGGGTAGGTATTGGTTAAGATAACTTTACTATTGATATTTAATGATTTAAATTATTATATTATCTACTTAAGTTAATGTGGTCTCAAGTGATTATAATCGGATAATTAATTCATTATGTTATTGCCTTGTCGACGGATTATGTTATGAATGGTGATCTAATAAGTGTATTGTGTCCAAGTAGCTAAAATTTGCATAAGTCATTTATTTGCAGTATATGGAACTAAAAGTCTAATTTGAAGCAGTGTTGAGAGGTAGGGAGTGTTGTTGATGTAAAAGCTGGCTGTAAGGGCCACTTTCGTGACTACACATTTTATTCTCTCATCTTAGATCCTTATGGTGGTTGTAGCTAGATTGTATATTTTTAGTCCCATTTTATGCTACATACACCTTTTGGATTAATTTCTCGGACGAAGGTGTAGCCGTGGTTAAACACATAATTTACAACACTTCTTTCCTTATTTCTATTTTTCTGTATTTTTGTATGTTTGGAAGACTTAACATAGCCTTTAAATGGAAGGAACCGAATTCAAGTGCTCGTGATTATCTTGCATCTACTAGTGGAGGGGTAGGGACACAATCTATGATACCTTCATAAATGAATGATGTGACCAATCATTACTTATACAACATTGGTGATTTCAAACAATCATTATACTTTTCCTCTCTCCAATCATTTGCATTCAATACCGGGGAATGGGCACCAAAGCTTAGCGAGCGACTATACGAGTTAGGCGGTATGCAGCTGAATCAACCTATTCTTGTGTACCTTACTTAGGTTTTGGCACTATTTATTTATTTGCTTGCTTATTTCAACCCACTTGTTCACGTACTAACTTGAGCGTCGGATGGGAGAGTAAGCTTTGGCAAGATTATTCTCTGTTTTTCAGGTGTACGAAAGATCAAGAGGGAGCTATCAAGTTTGGGGTCTGAGGTATCATAAGAGAAGTCTACAATCACAAAATATAATTGTAATGTCTGTGTGTAACACTTGCAACAAACAACATGTACACAAAATTAACGTTGCATTTAAATGTGATTTAAGCTGATCATATTGATTAAAAAAATTATAACGTACACCACATGTACTACATTATAACTATACGTTATTTAAAATTAAGCTTTTATATAGTTAACGAAAGATTTGTTTTATTTTGCTGCTTATTGATCTCTAGCAGTACTGAAGTCGAGAGAGAAAACTCTGAAACCAGACTACGTAAGTATTAGATTTGTTGCTTAACAATAATTTTAATAATTTCATGCGTCGCTTATTCTTTGAAGCACAAACAAAATAATATGTAGATGATTCTATTTGCATGTTGATATCTATACGATTTTATCTACATGTGAGTAGTGGAAAGAAAAAATTCAAATGCGCTGAAAATTATGGAACAKAAGAAATATAATATTTTCTCCTTTATTTAGTTTCAAAATTACTCAGTTATTATTAGCAAACAATAACAAATTACTCTCTCCCTCAAAACCCTATTCTCTCTAGCAAAAACCCTCTCAAAATCCCTCAAAACCCTTCTTCCCTATCTCRTTTTCTAGTRGCTCTGGCTCGTCGACGACCTTGCCCTAGGTTTTAAAAGGTCGYCGGCGAGCGGGTGYTTTTTCCCCCCTCGTGTGTTTCTTAAGCTCCTAGTTAGTGTTCGYCCTTCGAGTTGTGTAGGTATTCATCACTTGTTGACGTGTTGGGTTGTTGTCTCGTTTTGCGAGAGATCGGTGGTGAGACTCAGGCCTTCACGAGTCACAATCCTGGAGGTAGTGAGTGGGTTTGGTCTATTCCTGGTTTCGGAACGGTTCGTAGACTTGGATACTACATACCCGATTTGTGACTTTTGTTTGGAGGGAGTAGTAGTTTTACTATTTTGTTTTCTCTCGCCGGCGTTAAGCGRCTYTTACGTGTGATAGTTATTTGAATACTACGTCTCTTGGGTTTTAGTTKTTTAATWAATTTGCCCCTTGCGGTGGCTCCTTATTTTGTTTGATTATTGTTTTTGTTTATGTGATCCTCCTAGATCTTAAACTATGTAGTTAAGCGTTTTAGRTATTGTATTTTGGGTTTCTTTGATTGTGAARGTCCSGCCGCTTCAATTCGATTGTTGGGGATATCTAATTGACTATGCAAGTATGGTTATTCATTTACTTCTACATCAATTATTATGCCGAATTTGCGCGAACTCACAGATAGTATTGCTTCGGATGAAGAGTTTCTTTCAGGTTTTATTGTTTCAAAAATTTGAACAATCATACGATATATGTAGTTTTTTGGATAGGTATATTCGTACTTGTCGATTAATTTCTACGGAATTGGATTGTAAGTGTCGTTTGGCYTTTTCACATTAATGAAATCTTTTAGTTTTCGTGTCAAAAAAATTACTYAGTTATTTTTACAATCGCAATTTCACTATATGGTACATCCCACATTTCACATATATAAAAACAATGAAATCAATGAATCGTCATAATAAAATAAAAGGAAATCGTATAACTCAAGCAACACCAGGCCAAAATACCAGTTACTCATTTATAATAAGTGTTGGCGTGTTGCAAGTGATGTGTAAGGGAGTGACTAGTGAGTATAATAGAGATATGAACTTGCTTATATTTGAGGATTCACGTTTCCCCATAAATTTGTGGCAAATAAGTCCAATGGGCGACTAGTTTAAAGATTGTTCCGGCCCGATACGTAGCCAAGGCCTAGCYTTTAACTAAAACATGGTAAGAGGAGACTTTTTTTAAAATGTTTTTTAGTCCATTTTCTTTTTCTAACTAAATGAAATTTTGTTAAGAAATATTTTCCAAATTCACAGCATTAGACTTTTTTCTTTCCAGCTTTTTCTCTCCTAATATTTCTTTCCTTATWAAATMAYTTCCCCATTTCAAKTGCTTTTTTTCMTCTATAATTTAATTCATAATATTTCACAATTTTTWAAAAATATTAATCTCAATTTTACTTTTTGTTTTTTAACAACSAGGGTATCCACTGCCGATAGYAGTGACTAATCCCCTCGCCCCGGGTGCTCCACCTAAAGGTAAAGGGCTGRCCAAGGATCTCTTTTCATTCCCAAGGGCCAGGATTCGAACCCCTAACCTCTTGGTTAAGAGACAAGATTAGCAACCAATCTCAATTTTACTTTTGAAAACAATATATATATTGAATGATGATTCTAGTGAAGTTTCTATTGATGTTTGTGATGAAGATCATGTTTTATGTACTTA
>SNQN01004038.1:0-15456 GCA_008642245.1 Bassia scoparia
CATCGAGTGCTTTGCGTGGCTTGAGACAAACCCGCACGTGAGTGCGTTGGGTGTGTTAGTCGAGTAGGGAGATCGCCACTTTTTGGGCCTAAAAGGTATCGACGGACGCCCGAAACTGTAGGTGCCAAAACAATGGCCCCACGTTACCAATCAAGTAACCAGTCGTGGGTTCGGACATTACGGATTGAATCAGTAACCCATCCTCCCCGCATTTGTAGCGGGCTCTTACTCGGTCTCATTGTAATTTCCATAAACACGATTTATGATGCACACAACTTACATATTCGTAACCTTATTAGCGCACAGCCCATAAGATTACTAAGTAGTTACTATTATTACAAACGAAGTTCTACAAGACAAGGCGATCGCTTTATTGTAGTCAATATTAAACAAGGTGCTTAGAAACCGTCGATCCATATTATCTGACTTTAATGTGTTTCACATAATTTCTGGTCTTGTTTTAGCAAAATAATATACAATTATTACAACAATGACCATATGAAGTATATGAACTTCAAAATTAATAACAACCAAATCTTACCTAAATCTGCAAACAAAACAAAGGTTTAGTTTGTAAAACGAAACGAAACGATATCTTCCGCCTTAATCGCTATTATTAAAGACAAATAAAACAAATGTTTAGTTCATGATTGAAAAAACGACACGCAATGAATCTTTTCGCCTTGAATCGCTATACAGAATAAGAAATCGTTATATTGACAAGTTGATAATAATAATGAAAAATGAAATGAAAGAACGAAAACCAAAACAATTGAAAACATTGGAAAACATTATGAAAAACCTACATATTTACATGACACGATATTAAAAGAAGGTTTACATTTGTTTAAATTAATTAAAACTCATAATAATGGTTTAATTCAAGTTAAAGAAAGTGAAATGAGAGTTATAACGTGAGTATCTCAGAATTTAAACTTGTTTCCGCTTGTCAAACGAAATCAAAAGAACGCAAAAAGACTCGTGTTTATGTGTATTTGTGAAAGAATTTTGTGAATGAGAGAAGAATGCAAATACTATGTGAATGGACTGAGTATGCTTTAGATCGTTAAAGTTGAGTTGGAAGTCGTAAATCTGTGCTCTTTCGAATGAGGCAAGGTTATTTAGAGGGCGCGGAGGAAGAAAGAGGGCGTATATACGCTGGTTGAGCTGCGTATATACGCTCAAAGGCAGCGTATATACGTAGCTCCACCAGCGTATATACGCTCCTCAGCATCCTGCGTATATACGCTCCTAGGAGGCGTATATTACGCGAGCTTCTGCGATATAATTTTTCCAAAAATCTGAAATTTTAATTCGGAATAATTCTTTGCCATATGTCTCGATTTTCTAAGATTCGGATTATTTCTAGACGCCTCCTTCCCAAGAATGTAATATTCTAGGAGATTCTAGAAATTCGCGTTATTTTCTAATAATTCATTTTTCTGCGTATTCTGCGTATTTAAACATTGCAAATTCAACGAAAATCATAGAAAAATCAGAAAAAAAATTTAAAAATACTGCGGATTCAGAAAAATGTGACAACGAAATGATGAAAAACAAAAAAGCATGAAGAATCGCCACGTGCCAGCGTAACTTGTTTGAAAACCTTTGAGATTATCGAGAAAACCGAAAGAAAATATTTTTGCCTTGTATTTAACCTTTGACTCATAATTTCGAGTGTGACTTCACATATTTCGAGCTTCATTACGAGTTCAATTGCGTATTTTCGAGTTCGAATTAATTGCGACATGTGGTATACTTCATCATTGATTACTCATTTGGGGAGACATTTTTAGGTGTCTACACTAGTCAAATAAAAAATTAGCCTGTTTGTAACCAACATTTAAGAAATTGGTTACCAATAACATGTTATTTGTAACCATCATTTTGTTGGATACGAATAATATGACTTTAGGTAACTATCATAGAGGTAATCATCGATGTTGGTTACCTAAAGCCCCAAAACGATGGTAACTTATGACAATTTTTCTACTATTTATAAATATGATCCGGGAACCAGTACGCCCCACTCTCTACTCCGTTTTTGAACTCGACTTACACTCGTAAGCGCCTTGTGTTTGAACTCACAAACACCCACCCAATCTTCAACCTCTCTATTGAAGACTTTGACAACATCAATTACTCTCTTTTGATCTCACTTCAGAAAAGCTAATTAACCCTAAGTGTGCTCTTGTATATGACTCGAAGAAGGGTTTTATGCTTGAGTGTGTTTTGCTCTTAAATAATGCTCAATTATATTCCGTGAGAGAGTCATAGAATATGGAAGACTAGATGAGTATATATAAACTTGGATGCATAATCCTAGTTTCCCTAATTCACACAAACTTCAGGATCAAGCAAATATGTGAATTAAGGAAAGTATTTATTGAAAGGCGTGTCGTGCACCTAACAAAGATAATAATTTACTTAACTAATCTAACTAACTATGTAGTAAGGTAAATCAGGGTCGATCCCAAAGAGAAGGTTCAATCAATTAATAGTTGCTAGGAATTACAACTAGTAGAGCAAGTCAGACGAAAAGTTGAATTTGAAACTAATAGCAACTAAAGGAAGCTAAAGAACTAAAATATCTAGAATTGAGTATCTCCGCTATTAAAAACATATGTAATCATTAATCTTACCCTAAATCAATCATTAGATATTCAACATGATTGATGCGCCCTGTATTAGTACCAAAGATTTCTTTTGATCAATCAATGGCTTCCTTAACTATGCAATCATACCTATTTCACGGAGTCATATATATTAGAGACATTAAAAATAGCATCCTAAAATCCTAGCAAGTCCGATCAACTACTTTCGTGATGATTTTTCCTATTTTTGTCTAGGACTCTAAAATTGATTTTAAACCAATTTTCGTCACAAAACCTAAACACATTCAATAAATACTATTTCTAGTCAAATATTGATAGTAATACCAACCCTAGCAAAGATGAACAATAAATTAATCAATTTGGTGATTTAGGATTAAATCATAACATATAATTCATATTAGGGTTCAACCAAATCCTAGATAATTAATTTTACTCAAACATAATAATCAAAATAACAAAGTAAAGAATTAAACAAACAATAACATAAGCAAAGATAAAGTAAAGAAACTATGATTAATCAACAAAATAAAGAAAAGTAGAAAAAGTAACAAAATGTCAAAGAAAATTTTTTACATACAAAAGTGAGGAGATGAGGAATTGAACTTGCCGAACTCCTGAACGGCTCCCCCTTTTTTCCTAAATTCCCTTTTTATATATAAATAACATAATGCTATGGAGTTAGTTAAGCTTAACATTACTTATACTAAAGTTTTATCTAATAATCTTATTTGAATGCTAGTAAAATTAAGAGTTTTTGTATTATCAAAGAAGAGGCTGCAACCAATTGGTGTGACATGTGATATTAAGCCGCAYTGAAGGTGCAGAGCGAGCTTCCATGTTGTTTCAAAACACTCCAAAACCAAGTGGCCACAAGCTAGTTGTGGCAAACTAGGTGATTTCCACAACCATGTTGCGTGGGAACATCATGAGCAATTCTTTTGAAGCTTTTTGTCAAGTTAAACACCTTGAATCCTCCATTCTTTGATTAACAACCAAGTAGCTCTACTTAGATCTCCAATATATCCTAGCAAAAACACCTAAACCTACAAAAACAAAGTAAAATACACCCAAAACGAGCATAACAAATATAAAGCACAATAGCTCTAAAAGTTTGAAACTCTAGGAAAAGTAAGATGAAAACACACAAATTAGCATAGAAATATGAGTATAAAATGTTGTTATCAAACTCCCTCACACTTAACCTTTGGTCGTCCATGAGAAAACAAAGAAAAATAAGAAAAACTATCCTAGAAACCAATATAACCTATACTCACTGTCATAGGAATCACTGTTGCACTTAGCATGTGCAACAAGCCCTTTAAAGCCCTAGGCAACCCTAGTGGACGAGTGTGATCTCATGATGGTTTTTAAAATACATACCTACAAAGCCAAAATGCATGGATGTAAAAGAAAAAAATGCAGAAATTAAACTAAAATGCACCTAAATGAAGTAGTACTTATCCCATACACTTGACATTTGCTTGTCCCAAGCAAACCAAGTGAATATCCAAACCAATTATATAGACCAAGTGATTATATGAAATATAAAAAATCATTTTTGTTCAAAAACTATTTTCAAATTCACCAATCAAAAAGCATGGATGAAACAATAATCTCATGACACCTTTTAAATATCCAACCAATCTTACCGCTTCTTTCTTCAAGCTAGACTTTCCTTAAAGGCGCTCACCATTTGCTCTTACCTCACTTCAGATCAATTTTATGATCTTCATCAGGGCTTGCACAATATCTCACCCTCCACCGTTAAGGGTCCAAAATGCATAGAAGATCAAGAGGTCTTTTGAAGGGTAGACTTAGGTGATCAAGGTGGAAAGATGTAATTTGGGATTGTGMTGGTAATAATAACAAAAAATCTAATTGAGAGAATAACACTTGACATCTCTGGCCACAAGATGGAAATGCCACAAAAACTCCAATTAGAAATCAAATTATTTCATACCAAAAACAAAACAAATCAATTCAAATTTTTCTTTATCAACTCCAACAATACACAACACATTCTCCCATCTTTTTTTCACCAATTTTCTTTCTTCTTTTTTTACGAGATTTTTAATGATTTGCATCTCATAATTTTTTTCATTCTTCTTTTTTTTCTTGTTTTTTTCCAACATTGTTCATTTCATTTGTTTTTCATAACAACTCCCTTCCACTAGCTCAACGTTTCAAATCAATGGCCTTCACAACATGTTTTCATATCCAAACAATGAATTACAATGAAGTCATAGGCTTGTAACACAAAGGTTGTCAAGAAAGTAATCAAAATAGACTCAAAGGGGCTAGCAAAGGTGAGAGGTAAACACAAAACAAAAATCCTAATGATGACTCTGAAAGCTCTAATCAACAAAAAAATGCATCTATCTTATTTCCAAACAATTCAGTGATCGATCCCAGGAAGCTAAAATGCAAGTCCCAATTGGGGCGATCAAGATGGAGAAACGATGAGATGAGTCTTACAAGGTTCTGGCCTCCAATAATTACTTATCGCACAAGAAAAAAGAAAAACTATCTTACCAGAAATATTACCATAAAAAAGGATTTTATGTCACCATATCGAATTACTCATCCAATACCAATCAGCTCATGAAAAACAGAAAATCATTTTATTTTCGAAAATCACTTGTCCATAAATCAGGATGGAAATTCATACAACATGAAATTGACACTATGAATCAAACTTCTACCTAAGAGCAACAAGAGAATTTTATTGTTAACTTTGCACAAAATAATTCCATGTGGGATGGTAGGAGGTACGTGAATGGAATGCACCACCCCCTAAGCATATTGTCGGGCCGTTTCTAARAAGGCATGAGCCTCGTCCAAGTTGTTGCTCTCCTAAAACTCCTATATGCAACAAAAAAAACTATTAAATTGAATTTAAAAAAATAAGAGGAAAGAATGTACCATGAGTGTGGTGGAGATAACCTACAATGCAAAGAGTTAGTAAAGAAAAAGAAAAAGGGAAATTGTTAGTAAATTTCAATCTCTTTAATAGAATAGCTCATTAAAACCCTTAGAAGTTTGTCAAATGCATCGGCATGCATCTCACAAAATAACATACAAGAGATCAGTAGAATAAGAATATACAAGAGATCAAAGACTCTATGATATTTACAAAAAGAAAAACTAGACATATTTACCTCACTTGGAATAACAAAAGACATATTTACGTCAACTACATCCAAATGAGTATCCTTGTTCACAAAATCGTCATGGATTAATGGTGGTGAAAGAAGAAAAGATGGGAGATTTAAGGGTAAAGAAGAGGGAATAGGTCAAGTTTTCTTGAGAAAGGGACATGAGACTTAAAAATCAATGTCTTTAGCACTAAAGACTCACTAACTTTCACACTCTCAACCTCATAAAATTCTTCTACAATGGACTCTTCAATCTCACAACGTACTCCTTCATTTTCATTCAAATTCTCAATTTCAGCATTATAAGTCTTCTCTACTTGACAATTTTTTTCATCAAATCTTAAACCATCGTCATCACCGTATATCAAAGAATCATTTACCACTTCTTGTAAAGAGTTTATTGTAATTTGTAATTTTTTTGTACCTTCAACTAATTGCAACAATTGGGTAATTTGACTCTTCGTAAATTTCGCAAGAGTGACCTCATAGTTTGACATAGATGACTCCGATTCAGATTGGTAATTACTTTGAAAGTCAACTTGGGAAGAGGGGTCATATTAATTCTCAACATCAATTGACACACCATTTGCATTTTCAAAATTCTCTGAAGAACTAGGAAATCTCTCAGAATTTTCCATATATTTTTCGAAAGTAAGCTCGAGAGAAGACTTAGGTTCTTGAGAATGAGAAAATCTTGAAAAAGCATATTGGAGAGAAGGATCATAATTGTTCTCATAATACTTATTGTAGGAAACATGAGAATATTCATTGAAATTCATGCAAAAATTAGGAGAATTATAAAAAGACGCATCATAGTTCGAAACATGATAATACAAAGAATTGTACCCATAACCTCCATAATAATCATGAGAATACTCCCCATCATATTGATTCTAATCCATGACAAAGAATTATGCACAAGAATTTTACACACTAATTAAAAGAAAAGAAGAATATATATATATATATATATATATATATATATATATATATATATATATATATATGTTACCTTCCCAGCAACGGCGCCAAAATTTGACCAAAATGCTTCGAAAATCTAGAGTTTTTGTAACATCAAAGAAGAGGTCTTAACCACGGTGTGGGATGCGATATTAAGCCGCAACGAGGGTGCGGAGCGGGCTGTCATGTTGTTTCAAAACACTCCAAAACCCCAGTGCCCACAACCTAGTTGTGGCAAACTAGGTGATTTCCACAACCATGTTGCGGGGGAACATCATGAACAATTCTTTTGAAGCTGTTTGCCAAGATAAACACCTTAAATTGCCCATTCAATTTGATCAACAACCAAGTAGCTTTACTTGCTTCTCCAATAATCTTAGCAAAAACACCTAAAACCTACAAAAATAAAGTAAAATACACCCGACAAGAGCAATAACCAAATAGAAAGCATAATAGCTCTAAAAGGTTGAAACGATGGGAAATATACGATGAAAACACACAAATTTAGCATAGAAATATGAGTATAAAATGGTGTTATCATTTATCTTATTTGACTTATCACAAGGATAAAATCAAACAAGATAGATACTCCTAGGATTAAGGCAACCAAAATATATTCATCTAATTTTCCAACTGCAAAGATATTTTCAAAACGGATCTTTAAAAAWTACTTTTACGAAATCTTTTTCAAAACTCGTAGCTATAATATTCTACCTAGTGAACCTGGTTCCCTGTTTTGAGTATGTTATGAATTCTGATCCAAACTTTGTTTTAGAATTCATAACATAAATCAACACAATATAAACACTTATATAACCCAAACATACAACACATACTACGGAGCACATTACATGAAAGACCTAGATAAAACATTAAAGTACAAATCTCTATTTTTCATGTAATCTTCAACTCTTGAGGCTTCCTTGAATAACTTCAATTATGATCAATGCTTCTTTCTTCGAATATCTTTGAAAAGGCCTCCACGCTTTGAGTCTTGAATTGGAATTAACTCAAATACTCCACATGTAACATGGTTAATGCACAATAAAGAATATATGACTGTTCTTCAACATAACAGTCAAGGGAGAAGTTCCTACTAGTTCCCAACCAGTTCATGAAACTCTACATATCCATTTATTCCCTGCCTATAGACAAGTTAGTTCAATAGATAACATATATGAGTAATAACTTGTCTAGAGAAGCGGTGTTCTAATACAGCTGGTTTCGGACCAACTAATTTAGTACTTAAAAGACCTTGTTTCTTGTATTAGTGTTTCCGTTTGTCATCATTCAAAACCTAAGGGACTCAACAAATTCCCCCTTTTTGATGATGACAAACTAATCGAAGTTACCTGCAACCAACAAGTTAGAAACTGAAAACCTCAATTAAGTACTCAAAAGAATTTGACCACAACCAACAGACTCAAGACACAAATGAACAAGTTAGTTAGGCTAACTGGTTCCTACAAAAAGAAAAAAATAACAAAATTAAAATGACTCCCCTAAACTATTATACTATAACTGTACGGGCGTGGGGCATCATCGGGTCGGACTGGGTTCGGTCCCTTTGCCCCGCGGGGTACAATCRCGGTTGAGACACCATATTGCGTAGAATTGAATTCTTGCTATTTTGCATAGTGTGAGTATGCTTGGCATTGAGGGTCATAGAAACTCGAAATCGAATAGAMYAAGTCGCCACCACACTTCTTTCGGAAAGCTGCGGAACCCGTTTTAAGCCTTGCCTATAATTGCATYAAGCAAGGCGAAGGACTCCATGTTTGGTAGTGCACCAAAGGTCTGGATTAGGAGACGAGGGTAAGGACAAAGTAGTGTACAACACCCCCCCGCATCTAGAGGCCTCTACTAGGTCTCATTGCAAATTCACCAATTGTAATATCGAACAACATATATGTCCGTATTGATCCTTAGTTGTTACTAGGCGAGTAGATTAATGCATGTAAGACTATTAACTGTTGTCGCTTTGAATTAGGTCAAGATTCAAGGATCCTAAACCGTTTGTCCATAATTATCTTATTAGGCGTGACAATCAATTAATAGGTCTTTAATTAGCAAGAATAATGGTAATGGAGAAAGTATATACAAGACAATGAATAAGAATATACAAGGAGGAGACTTATCTCGTATCGCTATCCAAGATAAGACAAAAAGCAAAAAAAACAATAGTTAGATTTGAAATCGAAATTGCCTCGCAAAGTGCTATTTACATGAAAAAATCAAACAAAAAGATAGTATTGACAATAATATTGAAATCGAATTGAAAACAAAGAAAATAAGAGGTTTATTTACATGTTAATTGATGTCTAATAAATTATTTATCAACATTACATGATTCAAAGTGATAAAAAAACAAGCAAAATCAAAGAATAATTAAAGAGAAGAGAAGGAGAGAGTTTCTATGAATTTTGTGGCCTCACAGGTTATAGTGTTATACCAACAAGGCGTGGTTGAACAATCCTCAAACGATTGCTTTGAATGTCTTGATCTCTTGATTTGAATGTGTATTGAATATGTTTTTGAGTGTGTATTGAATTTTGAATGAATTTCTTTGAGAGTTTTTGGAAGAGAGGGAGAGAGTACGGACGAGAGAGAGAGAATGTGAAGTGTACGAAGTGCATATGTATTGAAATGAGTCATGGGTGCTTGTATTTATAGGAAAATCGAGCTTGGAGAGCAAGGAACTGGGCGTAATTACGCCCAGTTGGGTGCTCTTGGGCGTAATTACGCCCAAGATTGCTTACTCTCTTTGCTTGATTTTCCTTGCCTTTTTTAGCTTATACGTATAAGAATAAAATCAGAATAAAATATGTTTCGAATTTATTTGATTGCGATATTTTAACACAAAATCACTGATTAATTTGGGACATATGCATGTGGTCCCCACGATCGGGTGCGGCCCTGAAGCTCCCAAAATGAGCCGTTTTGCTCGGTTGTGCATTTTTGCTTTGGAAATTCATAACTAATTTTCCACAGCTCCAAAAATTATGGAAAAATATTCATAAAATTCCTTGTAAAAACTAGTGTGTTTTGTTAAACTTTTAAGAATTTTGGAATTGTTTTCATAATTTAATTAATCATCCCAAAATTAATTAAATTGTTGAAAACTCCGAAATTTGCCAAAAATGCTTAGAAAAATTCCGAAAAATTCTATAAAAACGTCTAAAAATAAGTTAAAATCATTTTGAAATTAAAACTTATTTTTAAGGGTGCTTTGGGCAAGAAAAGGTGTTTCGGCTTTASAAATCGAGATTCAAAAGCGTTGTTTAAGGTAGTTGTTCTTTAGAATTGGACCAATTGCATTGTGGTATAGTTTAAACATTGGCCTTTATGGAAGAACAAATGTAGGTATCTACAATAACTATATCTAACTCAATTTAAACTAGCAGACTCTAGGCTTCAACTTCGTACASTACTTTCCTCCTTTTGACATCATTAAAAAGTACTCTCAAGTAAAAGTTTAGTGCCCAAATTGTCAAATGTGCTCATCCATACAGTAGCATCAACCACCACTTAAGTATTATGCTACAAGAAGAGATTAGTCAATAGATCATATCATAGCAAGATTAGCAGATCATACAGGCCAACAAACTTCAAGAAAAGAACCCAAATCCACATAGAAAATGTTCGTGGATTGAGTTGGAATCACTACAATAAATCATCACTTATGCCACGAATTATGCCACGGGAATTATAAATTCGTGGCATAATTTCAATTAACCACAAGAAAAACTATCTACAACAAAGGTTAAGAAAAGTGTAAAAATTTATGCCACATGAATTATTTTCTCGTGGCTAATAGTATTCTTATGCCCCACCGGTAGTCTCTCTCATGTGGCAAACTTAACACTTCTACTACAAATAACAATTTTTCAATGGCAAATTTTATACTTTTGCCACGATCTATTACTCTCCCGTGGCAAAAGTTCAGAGTTATTACAAAAATATTTTTTTTAATTCAAATTTAAAAAATATATACATTTTTAAATATTTTTAAAATTGTTTATTTTTTTGGAAAGGTTGTTGATTGTAATTTCCTAGTTACTCCCTCCATTCTACCATGTTTTATGCATTTACTATTCATAAGCTTTCCAATTCAAATTTTGTATCTTTAATATCGATAATTGTATATTTTTAAAAAAATGTAATTCCTTGTACCTCCTCTTGGAGGCCACATGAATCGGCGTATCGCATTGTTGTTCCTTTGAGAGATCATGAGTGGCGAGAACATTTGGAAATTGACCCACTCTTTAGGAATTCAAGTTGGTTGTTGTTTGGATGCGATGTGTATGATGTTGTTTTCGTCGAGTGTTAGGGTTTGAAAGAAGTTACCCAACACCCGTTTCCGATTTCTCGGTCGCGGACTTGCTAAGGAAGTCCGCTTACGTCTCTTGCTGCTCATAGAGTTTTTTCTCCATTGATAGATTGATATCAAGTCAGTGTGTTGTGTTGTGAAGCATAATATTAGAGTGAACCCATATTATAGCCAATATAGGACTACGTAGTACGTAGTAGCGTAAAGCATGCATGCAATGATCATTTTAATTTGCTCTTGTTTAATGTTTATTTCCACCTTTGTGTTGATACTATATTTTTTCTTTGAGTAACAATACATTTAAGTATTATAACTTATATATGTGGGCAAAGGTTGCTTTTATGGGAAAAAAAACCTTTTTATGGTGTTTGTCTCCAATATTTGAGTATCGAGCCTAAGTAATGTTCTAAGCCACTCTTTCTTCAAATCCAACTGTTTTTTACTGATTTTTTTTTATTTATTTGAACTATTCATCAAAATATATATATATATATATTATATATATATATATATATTACACGTATCTCTATTATATAAGAGAGGGAGAGGTGACGACGGTGACAGTATCCACTGAAAAAACCTATATTACACCCTTTTCTTAGTAATTACTTACAGAATCAAAGTAAAAGTCAACCATTAATATTGCAGAGTGAACCCTATATCAAGTACAGTGTGTTGTGTTGTGAAGCGTAATATTAGAGTGTAACCCATATTTATAGCCATATAGATACGTAGTACATATAGCGTAAAGCATGCATGCAATGATCTTTTTAATTGCTTCTTATTTAATGTTTATTTCACTTTTGTGTGATACTATATTTTATTCTTTGAGTAACGATACATTTAAGTTTATAACTTATGTGGGCAAAGGTTGTCTTTTATGGCCACTCAAAAAAAAAGAAGCTCTTATGGAGTTTTGTTCGAACATTTGAGTAACGAGCTCTAAGTGAAAAAATTCTAACTTTTTTTCGGTCGTTGGGGCTACCATCATCTCTTGATGTTGGTAAGCCTCAATTTTTTCTTTTTACGCTTTCTTTTCTTGTTTGTTCATGAATAATCCTCCTTTCTATTCTTTATGAAAGTTTTTATCTCCGTAGACATCCAAATTGACTCCAAATTGAATAGACCGATAAAGAAAAAGTACAACATTTCGAAATAGATTTGATTCCGAAAGTTGCGACAAATCCATAAACACATCCATTGCACGAGTTTATTTAGTAGAGTTTTGAAATCATATACTAAGAGGTCCAATAATAGGCGGAAAGTATTTATTTTTATTTATTTAAATTATTTTCTATTTTTAGGTATTTTTTATTTTTAGGATTTTTTGAAATGTTTTCTATAGATTATGCTCATTTTCCACTTTTTATTTTATTCTTCTCATTTTTCTGAGTTGCCAGTATTTTAGATTATTTTTTCTGATTTTCTTTGATTTTCTATGATTTTTACAAGTTTTATAAAATGATTTTCGAAAATAAATAAATTCAGAAATTCTTAGATAAATCCAGATAATCGGGAATGATCCAAAATATTAGTAGAAGTTTATATTATTGTCCACAAGTTTATCCAAAAAGTGGATAAAGGTAATTTGGATAGTAGATTAGATGCAAAAATACGGATAAAAATTCCCGAACGGAATTGATAGAAGAGGAATTACACACGGATCGGTGACGTGGATGACACGTCACACAACCGTATATATGTTGCATGACCGATATACGGTCTCATATACTATATATACGGTTGTATAATCCGTATGTATTTTATTCTTTTGTCTGTCTTTTCCCTATACGCTATAATACATGTTGTCGGGGCCTAATTGAACATCACGAAAATCATCATACGTAGTGCAATTCAAAGCTATCAAAATACATCTCATTCAATTCAATCCACAAACACAAACCACTTTCAAATCAAAAGTCCTCGAATTCGTCGCAGCTTTCGAAGTCGTATCTTTGCTGATTTAGGTACAAATTCTGAGGCTATTTAATCAGACTCTCTCTCTCTTGTTATTAATTTTGATTGATATAATAAATTGAATTTCGATTTGCTTTTGGTTTCCAATCATGTAAATTCATCGTTTCAATCGTTTCGACTTATCGAATCGTTTTAATTAATCTTAATTGTCAATACTAACGATTTCCTTATTGTGATAAGCAATTCAATTGGAAGCAAAGTTTTGATACACTAATATTTTTTTTTTGTATTGATAGAGAAAAAGTGAGTTGACTTGTATATATTTGAGTTTACAATTCTTTATATTATTATTCTTGATCTTTGTGCTTATGACTCTTTCGATTGCTAAATTAATGGAATTTGCTTGAATCAATTAAATTCATATTAATCATGAACGAACGGATTTTAGTCACCATATTAATTTGATTAATTCGAAGTGGTCACAATCATTAGGATAGGTAGCGATGTATGCATAATCGAAATCGACTCTTGTATAATTTTACTGCGCTTTTTAAGATCAAAATGATATGCTCTTTGAGTCCAATGATTATGATTATGGAACTACAATGAGACGAGTAGAAGCCGCTACATGCGGGCGGATTGGGTAAAGATTTTTTCCGTACCATGTCCCCGAACCACACTTTGGTTACCAGACAAATAGCTAGTGGGGTCATTAGTTTGACCAATGTCCGGGCGTCCATGATCAACCTGTATAGACACAGTGACGATCCCTTATTCGAAACACCCCAAAGCACTCATGTGTGGGATCAATTCAAAATCGACGTAGGACGTAGGCTCGATGAGGGCAGATGCCTACAACCTCCAATATATTGAGTTTTCTATCTCTTTATGAGAGTTTTGTACCCAATTTTTGGGTTTATTATTATTCCTTTTGTGAGAGTTTGGAGTGTAGTTTCTTGTTTCTTATGGAAGACCGGATTATCTAGGGTTTTCGTTTTTATTGTTTGCTGGAATAATAGAGAAATCGGGTTTCGTAATTTTGGAAAGAATTTAGAATATCACAAAAGTATTCATCCAAACAATTACGCATCAACGGACCTTATGACGAATCAGAACGAACTCACAGTTTGTATTGCTGGATGAAGATTTTCATTAAGACTATTTTAATCGAAACTGCGATGTAACTAATTCTAAGGTATTGTGTATTTTTTGTTGGAAATTTTGTTTTCTTTTTCATGGATTGTAAGTGTCTTTGACTTTTTTATTAATGAAATCCTTATTCTTCTTGTAGAAAAATGAGCTCTGAGTAATATTCTAAGTCTCTCCCTTCTCTTCCAACCAAGCCTATTTTACTGATATTTTATTTATTAATTTGAACTTATTCATCTATATATTTTTTACTTATATGGACTTTTTTGAACTTTTTTTTGAGAAGATCAGAAATGCTTAATTTTGATTAAGTAAAGATAAAAAATACTTATGTATGAGGGAAATTGAAAGAGAGAAAGCGGGACTTATGATGAATAAAGAGAAGTATGTGACTGACAAAATAGAAATAAACGTATGTTGCTATTAAAACAAACCGGATGAAGTGTATATTTATTTATTCCATCAGGTTTAAAAAGTTAGTAACAATTACTTTTGTATATTTTTCAATGTACTAGTCTAAAACCTTCATAACTTCTACGGAGTACTATATTTTATAAAAATTTGATATTTAAAAGCTTACTTCTATAAACTGTTAATTGAATTGACAATAGATGCAAAAGCAGAGTAACCAAGCATAGAATAGAATAAACTCAATAAGCAGACTCATACTTTTCTTATTACTTAATTAAGGACCAAATACTTTCGTTTATTACTTTATTCTTGTTCCTCTAAAACTTATGGAAGTTGTATATGTTAGATGATGCCACCCCAAAAATCACTGTTTAAGCATACAAATTCACAAGGAAGATATTTTCATAAAGAAGACCTTTGGAGTTATATTCCCAAAAAAAAAAAGAAAAGAGGACTCTCTCATATCTGACACTTTGTATTCACTATAGAAAAATTAGAAATGAGGAGTAACACTTAATAATATTCCGTTGTAGAGATGTGCAGTGAATAAACGTTGATCATAATTCAATATCAAACTATTATTAAATATAATAGGATTTTATTGCTCAATTTACTTCTACAATTATTAAACACTATATTTTCATAGTCATTTACAAATTAATAAACTTAGCATTCTAAGTCCGTCCTAAATTTTAACTCATTATTCCACAATCAACTAGTTTTGGTTAGCATTCAACTTTGATAAATAATTAAACTACTCCTTCATTTCATAATGTATTGTTCATTTGATTTTTTTAAACTTCTCCATCACATTAAAAACATCTTTATATATGTTTGATATATAGGACTAACTATAATCATGTGCATCTTATTTAATTTATCTTCAAAATTACAATATTTATATCCAACTATAATACAT
>SNQN01004038.1:21984-55209 GCA_008642245.1 Bassia scoparia
AGTTAGAATTTTTTCACTTAGAGCTCGTTACTCAAATGTTCGAGACAAAACTCCATAAGAGCTTCTTTTTTTTTTTTTTTTTTGAGTGGCCATAAAAGGCAACCTTTGCCCACATAAGTTATAATACTTAAATGTATCGTTACTCAAAGAATAAAATATAGTATCAACACAAAAGGTGGAAATAAACATTAAATAAGAAGCAAATTAAAAAGATCARTGCATGCATGCTTTACGCTATATGTACTACGTAGTCCTATATTGGCTATAAATATGGGTTACACTCTAATATTARGCTTCACAACACAACACYCTGTACTTGATATAGGGTTCACTCTGCTAATATTAATGGTTGACTTTTACTTTGATTCTGTAAGTAATTTACTAAGAAAAGGGTGTAATATAGGTTTTTTCAGTGGATACTGTCACCGCCGTCACCTCTCCCTTCTCTTATATAATAGATATATATATATATATATATATATATATATATATATATATATATATATATATATTGATGAATAATTTCAAATAAGTTCAAATAAATAAAAAAAATCAGTAGAAAACAGGTTTGGATATGAAAGAAAAGGGAGTGGCTTAGAACATTACTTAGGGCTCGATACTCAAATATTGGAGACAAACACCATAAAAAGGTCTTTTTTCCCATAAAAGGCAACCTTTGCCCACATATATAAGTTATAATACTTAAATGTATTGTTACTCAAAGAATAAAATATAGTATCAACACAAAAGGTGGAAATAAACATTAAACAAGAAGCAAATTAAAATGATCATTGCATGKATGCTTTACGCTACTACGTACTACGTAGTCCTATATTGGCTATAAATATGGGGTTCACTCTAATATTATGCTTCACAACACAACACACTGTACTTGATATCAATCTATCAATGGAGAAAAAACTCTATGAGGCAGCAAGAGACGGTAACGCGGACTTCCTTAGCGAAGTCSGCGACCGAGAAATCGAAAACGGGTGTTGGGGTAACTTCTTTCAAACCCTAACACTCGACGAAAACAACATCATACACATCGCATCCAAACACAACCAACTTGAATTCCTAAAGAGTGGGTTCAATTTCCAAATGTTCTCGCCACTCATGATCTCTCAAAGGAACAACAATGGCGATACGCCGATTCATGTGGCCTCCAAGAGGGGTAACAAGGAGATTGTTGAGCTCCTTGTTGACACCTCTAGGAAGTTCATGTTTAGAGAAATTTCGATATCGAACGAGGTTGATGAAAAAGATGGGAATGGCGAGCACGACGGGCGAGCGTGGAGGTTTCGGAATTCGGAGGGAAACACTGCTCTTCATGAAGCAATCATCAATGGCAGACTTGAAGTTGCGAAATTCTTGGTTGAGGATGATCCTTTTCTTGCAACGTTGCAGAACGATGATGGAGAAACTCCACTGCATCTCGTAATCAAATACAACGTAGATGGTATGTTTATTTCGATATTTGGTTACTTATCTCGCAATCAATTGATCTGACACAACAATAAATTGTCGCTTAGCCGACCGATTTTACCGACCGAAAACAATTTAGTCGGAAATTATCGACCGACTAATTAACGACGAATTTTACATACATTATATATATAAATAGTAAAAACGGTTTATGATTGAAAATAAATTAACATATAATGACTCGTTCTTCTTTCCATAAAATCTTATCAATTATATCATATACTTCCCAAATACATGTTATATAGTTTATATCTTTAGTTACACATGTGTAAAATTGTAACAATTATCAATATAATAATCACTCATTAACACAATCCAAACAATACCCTCGCATATTATATATTATTTATATTCCAAGATATGTATTTACAAGACTTCTCAACACCAATGATAGTTATAAAAAAATTGCCAACTAACATGTATTCAAGAACGGAGGAGATAAAAATAGCTAACGTCCCTAAAAAAAATACTTGTGTACAATAATACGACTAACCTTACCAAGAAACATAACTATCTAGCGTATTATTATAACATGCTCGAGAAGTTTAAGTGCATTCCAGTCGTTTCGTTTCAAATTTTTACGTGTTCTAATTTAAAAGAGGGCCCCTAAAAATTTATACTTCCTCCATTTCGTTTTAAAATGATTAATTTTTTTCAATATTTATAGCTATAGTTGTAAAACAACTTTAAATCTATGTCGTGATGAAAATATAAATAGGTATGCATACTTACATACATAAATTCTAGATAAAATTAAAAAGTTGAGAGAAATATTAAATTATACCTTAAATAAATTAAATATGTAAACAAAAGAGGGACCCACAAAAGACATTGTACAGATTCAAGAAATAATCAATAGAAAAAAATGAGAAGCATGATTGATGTCCCATGTATCTCGAAAAAAGAAATTGCAAAAAATACGTTGAATACTAGACTGTTGTGAGGCTAAGGCCAAATAAGTCTGATAAACCGTATCCATGCAAAACACCCTCCCTTCCGTTCACGCTACCCTCAAAACTCATTTCCTCTTTTTTTCTTCATTATCCTTCTTATTATTTTTTTCTTATCCTTATTTTTAGTATTTTTAATAAACCTGTATATTTTTTATCTAATTATTCTTCAATTTAATCATTGTTTCAATGCAAAATATTATAATTCAAAGTCTGCATTCAAAATCTTCATGTAATTATTTAAGTCTAACATCAATATATCAAGCTCTTTTTTTTTATCAAATTTCAGAATAGTTAAACTTGAACAATTGGTTTTAATTACAAAATTTTAATTATTACTTTATAAATACCATCTAATATATGTTTTATTGCGTATTAGTGCAGATTGTCATATAATTGGAGATTAATTTGATGATTGTATGCATCGTTTATGCAATTCTTTGTTAATTTTAATTACAGTACCAAATATTCAACTTTATGGAATTAAATACTTCAACTTCATATATTCAATATCATTTTAATTTAATATCATAATGATTATCCAATTTATGAATCACAATCTTCAAGTTTCGTTTATACAATATTCAACTATACATCTATATTTGTAAAAAGATTAGTGGTGAATATTAGGTTTCAGCCATCAATCTCAACTTTTGTAATGCATATTCAAACTTCTTTTTATCATTTTTAAATGATATTAAAATATGACCTGTTTCTTATTTTTCCACCTTTGTATTTAGAATCCTGTTTATTATGTTCATCTACTTATTTTGCTCTTTTGTATATTTTATTTATTCTAGGTTTTAATTTTTTCGCCAACTATATCCTAACATCAATGCAGCAATTTAATTATTCAGTTCGAGCATATCAATGTATTCACGAGTGTCATATTACTATTCAATTTTCCTCGCGCAGATTGCGTTAGCTTGTATGTATGTAATTTTAAAATTTAAAAAAGGTATTTTATTTTTCAATCGTTCTCGTTATCTGTATCACCCTTCCATTAGTAAAAATAATTGAGTCAAATTTACAATCTTAAATATTCATAACAATAATTTACAATTACTCATCTTCGTAAAAAAATTTATAACATCATAGTATAATACTTAGTAAAGTTAGTTTACACTAGCAATCTTTCAACATTTTATACTCACTATTCAAAAAAAAATCTCCAAAATTCTCAGTTGTAATGTGTATTATGAAATTATAATAACAAAAGATATCCTTTTATTCATTTTTCATAGTGTGTAGATTTATATTTAAAAAGAAGATATTTTTTTATATTTCATGTGTTTAATGGTATATGCAATTTACGTCATCCATCTTATAACATTGTGTTAACAATATTCAGTTTTTTCCTTCTAGTTTTTTAAATAAATATCAACGGCATCACTTCTGCAAGTAAAGATAAATAAAAATTGAAATTGTAAGAATACTGAATAATCATATATTGTGAATATTCAATTATAAGTAAAAAACTAGAATGAATATTGTGAATTCACGATAAAAGAAATCCTAGGAGAAAGGATAACTTACAAAAATGAAATTTAAAAAACTATATAAAAAAATGTGATAAAAAATAAATAAATAATTAAGAATACTAAGCACAAAGCAAAAAAAAAATAAAAAGAAAATGAAAAAAAAAAACAGAAGAAAAACTGTTAAAGTGAGTGTGTATGATTGATCAAGTGGCCTGGCTATCAGAGGGATCCATGTTCTTTTACATGGACACAGTTCAGCTAAGAATTGGCCACACACAATTTCTCTATATGGCCCGATCATAATCCCTATCATGATCCCGACAATTTCATTTCGAAACTAGAAATGTCATCTCGAACATTGTAAAATGTTCATTTGAAGTGTAAATGTAATATCTGAAAATGAACACTTGTATATTTAAAAAATGAACATTTCTATTTCGGAAATGAACATTTCGAGTTTTGAAAAATACATTTTCCTGACCACATGGTCCCGACATAATAGACCTATTGCACATCATAAAAAAAAAAAGAATAAACAATAATTGGTGAGAATTTTCATTAATTGAATGTTAAATTGCAAATTATTGCTCATTTTATTACTTGAACGTGTAATACAGGAGCATTCTTATGAAACAAATTGATTTTAACTTTCAAATGGGACACCATTGCTCTCCTTACTTGTATATAAAAAGATTAAAACTTAGGAATGTTTATGTTATTAATAATACCTAGATTTAGCTTCCCGGAATCATATATATTAATATATCATATTATATATAATTTATATATATATTATATAATATATAATATATATATTATATATATAATAGTAGTATAGTAATAATATATAGGAGAGATCATGTGAAAAACACATCTTGTACTGTAAAACTAAAAACTGAATCTTGACCTAGATTTTCGAGCAGACGTCACGATTTAATCTGTTGTATATACTGTATTCAATCTGGACATTGAAAGTTAAAGTACACGTACTTTCATCAACATAGTGAAAGCGTGTGACCGTTTACTCTTGTATTTACCCTTAAAAGTAAATTACCCATTTATTTTGTTTCACTTTTCAGTAACATTTGTTTCATTGATCCGACTCTATATATATATATATGATATAGTTACTACATAGATAGATATATATATAAACTCCATTATTAAAGGATTGTAAATCACTAATCTCTTCTATATTCCGGCTGGCGAGCGTTGACAATATTTGTTTATTTTTTAAAAAAACAAACTATGATTCTGGGAAAAATTAACAGGAGTAATCCCACCTTTGAGTGGTCTTCCAAAAATAAACCGACCTTTTGATTATTCCAGAATAATCCGACCTTTAGGTGGCGTCTTCCAAAAATGAACCCTAACRGGTTTGCGACCTAATGAGCAAGTTAATTGCCACGTGTCGCTTCGTCATTGYTTGTTATTAAAGTTAAACTAAATTAATTAAACTAATTTAATCAAAATTTAATTAACACCCTCCCTRCACCTACCACCCCTCCCTCCACCTGRCACTACAGACCACCGCACACCTGRCACAGACTACCACAACACCAAACCACCTGCCACACACCACCACCACTCACTAGCAGCACCCCTCACCACACACTCCTCACCACACAGCCACACCACCACCACCAACAACACCCCTCACAACCTCACCCACCCCTCACCACCACACAGCCGCACCACCACAGCAACACGTCAGTACAACCACCCCACATTAACACAGCCTCAACTACCACCGACCACAATCACATGCGACCCAGCCACGACCAGCGACACAATCGCCCAGCGATGACCGACGAGGCCACCAACCAAGAGGAGAGAGAGAGGACACCACCACCACCGCCACCTCTACCACCACCCCACACCAACACCAACACCACCACAACAACCCTCCACCATCTCCCACCCTTGATTCACGTAATCAACACCGCCACATCCCTTTCCCCCAATCCCGCAACCACCACCACACCACCAACACCACGCACCACCACGCACTACCACACCACAACCACCACGCCACTTGCCACCTGCCATCATACGGCTGCCATAACCAAAGAAAGAGGATGAGAGAGAGTGAGAGGGAGGAGGAGGATTGGAGAGATGTCGTGAGTGACATAGAGGAGAGAGAGAGGAGTGGTGGTGGGTTATAAAAAATAAGGGATTTTTTAATAAATGATTTTAACCAAAAAAAGGAAAATAAATAAATAATTTGATTTTACCTGAATAACAGGTAGCAGGTTATTTGGTTCATTTTTGGAAAGTCACCCCCAAGGTCGGATTATTCTAGGATAATCGAAAGGTCGGTTTATTTTTGGAAGACCACTCAAAGGTGGGATTATTCATGTTAATTTTCCTATATTTTTTTATTATTTTTCTCAAAAAAGCAAATACTCATAATCTATCTAATTAATTTTTTTTTAAAAAAATAATCTCATTAAATTTTGATGAAAGCATTTATTATTTAAGAATTAGAAATCAAATTATTAAAATCTCATTATAATAATTTCATTAAATCCTGAAGGAAGCATTAATTATTTAGATTTAGATATTAGGTAGATAAAACAAATGTTTTTTTAAAAGAAAAGATAAATGATGTCAATATTAGTTTTGGAGGGAAAATATTTTATGAGAATGTGACATGTGGCATAGATGACATCAACAATGTTTTGTGTTTTAGTAATTATTTATAGATTTATAGACTAGATTAATTTCGTGTGCGATGCATAGTTACATTAAGTATGTTATAAGAGTACAATTAAATATTTTAAGTTTTAATCTTATTGTTCAATGTTCATGAATATTTTTATATTTGTTTTGATATAATTTTAAACATATAGTTGTTACTTATAGTTTTATTTATTTAATCTTGTATTAATAGAAAGATATGATATTTATTATTTTTTAATAAATCTTTTTTAATTACTAATGATATAATTTTTAGGATATACGGAGTGGTTGTTATCTAGTATTTTAATTTAATATTTTTTTTTATTAATAGTAAGTTATGATATAATTGTTAACATCATGTATAATATTTTTATTTAATTAATATATATATTTTGGATAAATACGGGATAATTAAAAAAAATAATTTAATATAATTTTTATTAGGAATGATGTGATCAAAGTGCTTTTAGCTCGTTTTAAATTAAAAATATAGTGAGATATAGATATGTTTTGTTGTTATTTAGATTTAATTTAAAATAAAGTGAGATGGATATAATTAATTTTTTTAAAAGTTGTTGTTATTTATATTTAATTTAAAATGAAGTGACATGAGATATAATTTTTTGATGATGTTTAGGCGGGAAAATTTTAATGACAAGTCGCCACATAAACATTGATGACATAGACAATCTTTTGTTTTCTTATATTATTATATTATTATTATTATTATTAATATTATATATTATTATTATATTATTTTATTTTAATAATTGTTACATAGTAAACAAAATTGATGAATATATTAGCAATAGTCATCAACTGTGTCCGTTTTTATATACTAGTTTTTATGTGCACGCGATGCGTGCTTAAACCTACGAAAATCGAATTAATGAAAAATGATTATATAGTATATTTTAATTAAAATGATAAGAATAGTATTTGCTATTATTTTTCTTTTGGAATAGCTTATTAACATATAAATTTATTTTAATTGTAATTATTTTGTAAATAATTTTGACTTGAATTCAAAATATATTTCCGTATGTTTTAATTCAATTTGTTTAATAATGTTGATAGATTTGAGTTTAGTCACATCATAAATGTTTGTCAATTTTTAATAGAACAATGAAGTTAATAGAATAGAAAATGAGTACTTTAACACATCAATTTTTAACTTTTTTAGTTAAGGGTATTATATTCTTTTAGGCAGATAATTTCATTAAGGGTATTGACGTATTTTAAGAGGGGACACAATCTTCCTCCCCTTCCTTTATATAATAGAGATTTGAACCAAAATTTATCTCATATTAGTCATTAAAAACAATATACGCACGCATTTGTTTTAATTTTCTTTGCTTTCTTACCTTAGGAACGTCAATTCACATAAGTATTTTTGTTGCATTTAGTATTTATATAAGCTAGACAGACATCATCTACATGAAATACAATTATTTTACCCATATTTAGTTAGCTAGGTGAAATTCGATTTTTTAGGTTAGCTTATCTAGAAGATATGAGATTTATCTAATGTAGTTATTTAATTTAATTTTGTAATGTAAATAAATTCAAATTTAATATCTATTTTATATTTAATTTTTTTACGTAAATGAAATTATATTAGAGGTTTATGGGAGGTTTTTGATTTTTTATATAGATTTACATGAACGACAATTATCATGTAGTTTCTAGTAGGTTCTTTAATTCAATCCTGAAATGTATCCTGAACCTATTTAATTTTTTAATGTAGATTTTTGTAATTTAATCCTAAATTGTTATACTTAAGTACATAATAGGAAAATCTTGTTTAAATTAATTTTTTTAGTGTAGATCTTTAAAAATTATAATTGATTTAATTTTTAATGTAGATAGTATTATTTTTTAATCAAAATTTTAGTATATAAAAAATCTTGTTTGAAATTGTTACGTGTATTAGTAGTTTTTGAAGGTTTTTTTTAAAAAAAATAAATTTTATTTAAGTGTTTTTTTAAAAAAATATTGTAATAATGTATTTAAACACGTAAATTTAAGAGTTTATTTAATTTAATCCAAGTTTTTAAAAAAAATTATGAGCTGCAATAATCATTCGTGCAATGTGAGGTTGACATGTGGACGGAATGATGTCATCATTGTATCATCAATGCAATGAGAGGTTGACACATGGACAGAATGATGTCATCATTGCATCATCATCATTCTGTTTTAGTATATACTAGATTTAGCCCCGTGCAATGCACGGTTTTGTCAGACGAAATTTGATTAAATTCAATTTTTTTAGAGTATAATAAAAATAATTATGGGCTACATAGTACAAATAAGAAAAATTAATTATAAAAGATAGAAAGAAAATGGGACTTTTGATATGTTGATGAACTATTTTGCTCATTTAATAAAATATGAATAGCTAACATCTTTGAAAAATAATGAATACTCCGTATTTAAAAAAGGTTTAATTTTAAAAATCTTAGAAAATAATGTCAAATGTAGTTTTAGAGGGACTATTCTAATGGGAAATTGTAAGAAATTTTGTTATCAATTTGCAATGCTATAAAAGCTAGTTAAATTAAAATTTTCCAAAAAAAAAACAATAAGTTCACACTAGAGATGTCAACGAGTTGAGTCGAGCTGAGCCGAGTAGTAACCTGTTCAAGTTAGGCTTGCCTAATATTAATTGAGCTTGAGCTGAGCTCGATCATTACCGAGCTTCCAAAAACCTTGTTCGAGCTTGGCTCATTTAATTTTTTCATGTTCGAGCTCGGCTTGAACTTGCTCGTTTACGTGTTCGAGCTCAAGCTCGAGCTAAGAAAGCTCATTTATAAACCAGCTTTGAACTTGACAAGTATAAGTAATATAAATTATCTTGGAAATTTAAGATTGGAGATATATTCTAGCCAAACTTTAAACTTATGTATTAGGGAAGATATGTATTATTTCTAGTAGCTAATGAATATGTACTATAAATAATTATATTTTAAAATTTGTTGRATATGTAAACGAGTTTTGAATGAGCTTTAAACGAATACGAACGAGCCTATAAACGAACCTGAACGAGTTGTTCGCAATCCTTCACGAGKCAAGTAGTACCTTGTTCGAGTAAAGCTTGTTTACTAATCGAGCTTGAAAWTTTTGCTCGTACTCYTTTTTTTATATGTGAATTGAATGAATTTTGATCGAGCTTGTTCACYAGCTGTTCATGAGTGTATTGGCTTGTTGACATCTCTAGTTCACACATAATTTAAATCCTTTACCTTAATTTTTTTGATATTTTTAATAAATTTGAGACTAGTTTTTCGCTTTRGCTMATACATAGTAAATAATGCATTATGTTATGAAGGGGTAAATGAAAACACAATTAAATCATAAGTGGTAATGTGGTATTGGTTGCTCTGTTCGGACTTACATATTAAAAGAAAGAGAAATTTTTCAGAAAAGACCTTGTGAGTAAATATCATTTTAAAATTTTTCTATTGGGAGGAACCTTAGAAAAATAGATATTTGTGAGGAGTTTTTTAAAAGGCAATTTTCTCAAAAAAAAAAAACAAAAGGTTTTTAAAAGATCTTTTCTAAAAAAAATCGAAAAGAAAACGGCATATAAATTGTACCTTAATTTGTTTCCTTTTAGTCGACGTCTTTGAAAATGAAGGAATACTATGCAATATTTAGAGAGAGGAGAAAAAAATTAATTAGTGGGATTCACGTGCATAAAAATATAAAGTAAGAGAATTGGTTTTTCAAAAGTAATAGTAATAGTAATAGTAATAGTAATAGTAATAGTAATAGTAATAGTAATAGTAGTAGTAATAGTAGTAGTAATAGTAGTAGTAATAGTAGTAGTAATAGTAATAGTAATGCGAGTAAATTAAAACTTTCAATAAAAAAGATAAATTAAGATTGGAATCTAGTAGAGTTTTTGGAACTCTAATGGTAGATTTTACTAAATCTACCACTAGAGTACCAAGAAGTCCAGAGGATTCTAATCTGTCATATAACTATATAAGGTACTTGTATATCATTTATCTGTTGAAGTTGTTGCTAATGACAAACTGCACAGGTGAAGACAAGGAGTTTGCCATAGACATGATAGAGCTACTGAACAAGCAACAACCAAGCTCAACTTACAAAGGCTCTCGTAGTTGGTCTTTGAAGCCAAAAGAATTTAATTCAGAGACTATGATACTCTGCTCTTGAAAAAGCACAAAGATGCATCTTATGCAAGGGACAAAGATGATTTTACCCCCTTACTCAGAGCTGCCACGAATCCCAACTCGCCGCAATCCAAATTATACTCAAGGAGTGCCCTGAATCTGCAGAGATGTGTGATCAGAATGGCAGGTCAGTCTTACACTTGCCAAGTTCCAAAGTTACGAAGAGGCAAAGAAGTGTATGGAACAACCAGGGATTTCAGCACTAAGGATCAACAAGACCATCTGGGAAACACGCCGGCACATAAGGCTGTCATGGATTGTGAGGGATACATTACGGAAGAACTTAAGGTCTCAAGAGAAGATCACCATTTTGGAGTGACAAGATCATCAACAAGTATCACCCCTGATGAGAAGGATGGTCTCTCATCCAAAAGTAAGGTGGTCTTACAAGATCATCATATCGGGATGATTAGAGCTTTGTTAGAATCATCGGCAAACTTCACTATTAAGAACAAACAAGGTTACTCTGCTGCAGCTCTTTTCAAACCCTAATATCTTGCTTTAAGGATACTGCAGAATTACTTTCGGTGAGATCGAGTTGAAGAGTTATTCGTCTATTTTTTTACTAATTTCAAGATTATCGAGTAATCAAACAGGTTATTTTTCTATATTTTTTACAACTATTGCATGCTGATATGGAGATAAAAGAAATGGTAACCAAAAACAAACACATGATCCTCACTTCATTGGAATTTCATTCCACCAACAAAGAAAAATATGGCAAGCATTGGAAGATCCAAATCTTGTTACATTAAGTCAAGAATTGGGTGAGTTAACGAGCTGGTTATCAGATCAATTGTTGAGATTAGGAGATCTCATGTACATATTGTTACAAGCTTGTAAAGATAAACCTAATAAGATCAACTACGATGAAGTCGAAGGATTCATGACAGAGCTTTTGCACAACAACCCTGATCTCATATGTCAAACCAATTCTCGAGGGGATAACCTTATTCACATAATAGCAAGAGACGAAACATACCAAGTGAAGGATTCATTTTCAGGCATAATTCAGCATTATTGTGAGCAACATGGACACAACAAACATGGAATTCCAAGAATTTGGAAGGGAACACGCCTCTCATGAGCGCTTTTGAATGCACCAACACTTGGGAAAATAAGTTTCTTGTTACATAATGGTGGTAAAGATGCCTTAACCTATGTCAACAACAAAAATGAGACACCACTCCATGTTCTCTGCCGCAACAAAGGTAAATTTTAGGCACTTTGTTTTGAATTCTGATCTAATAACTTTGGAATTATATTGCATTTAGTGAAGTAAATTAAGTATGATCTTATTTGAATTTTTTTTGTGACAGAGATTCATAGACACATATGAATGAGGTTCATGAGACAAAGAAATTCTAGAATAGATATAGTAGTGCAAGAGTTGTAAAGCTTTATGAGAAGTATATTGGCTTATCCTAGTGTTTTGGTTTAGTAATTTTTGTTCCTCTCTTGTAAACAGGAAAAAAATTGAAGAGAAGGTCATTGATAGAATAATCCAGGAAAATGCTTCGGTGACCTATTATCGTGATGAGCAAGGATTAACTCCTTTACAAAGCAGCCAAAGAAAAAGAGGATTGACATTGTGGGAAGAATCTGTGAAAAATGTCCTGAATCTGCGCAACTGCGAGACCTAATGGCAAGACATTTTGGCACTTGATGGATATGTCTAAGGGTAAAATTACAAGAAATGAGGAAAAGGGTTTGCACGAAATTATAACAAAGAAACCAGATTGGTCAATCTGGTAACTGCAAAGGATATTCATGGAGACACACCCCTGAGTCATGCTCTTAAGAACAACAAAAGCCAACTCGCAAGAGTTTCTTACAACTATAAGAAATAATGAGGCTCGAAATGTTTATCAGGAATTATCGCACGAGGACATTGACATGCAACACTTTATTTTTGCTAAACATTGCAAAAATACTTCCTTGGAAGGTAAACATATCAAAATTTTCCATTAACTCCTAAAATTCGTACTCTTATGCCCATTTGATTATCGGGACTAAAAACATCGGAATAAGAATGAATATTGCCCAAACTTTCCATGGACACAATTTGCCCTCAAGTGAACATTTTTCATTATCACTCATTAAAAATTGGGAGAGCTTATTGAGTGGGAATGAAAATTTAAGAAGAAAAATGGACTTTTTTGGATGAAATGCATTTCAAATTGAATGAACGTGGAATTTCTTCAAATTTTACATACAAATTCATTCTCATTACACCATTTACTACCTACAACAAACAGACCGTAAGTTGCTTAATTCTTTAATTTGTATTAGCCAAGTGAATTGAATGATTACCTTAGTAACTTGGATTGTTATTTTCTGCGTGGCAGTTTCAACAAACTCTATTGAAAAACATGTCAGATGTAGGGAAGAAGAGCATTTTTGGTGTACCAGAACAAAGGATRGTTGATTACATCAATACAATTGGTGTGATCGCCACACTTATGGCAACTATTGCATTTCAACTTGCATTTACACCGCCGGGAGGACTCGATGATAAGAATGGGCAGCCGAAGTTGCTAGCTTTTGATGATAAACATGAATATGAACATGTATACATCGTAAGAGCAGCATATTGGGCATTCATGGTGTCAGACATACTAACAATTTGTTTTTCAATTATGGTCTTGTTTTGCCTCATATGGATCTTAACAGGTGATAAGAAGGAAAAGTTGGTAATAACTGATATTACCATACTTTTGCTTCAGACAAGTTTTATTACAGCAATGGTGTCCCTAATAACCGGAGTCTTTTCTGCCACTTTCGAAACTTCACCCTACTTGGCCTGGTTCACCGTCAGTGTCTGCACTGCGACTATGCTGCTCCTCCAAAAGCATCTAGTAATGACTTTCCTACAGTTTCTCTTCCTTACTGGTTATTTYGTTTGGAAGATTATTTGCACTGCCATAATAGACACTTGGAAGGTCATAACAACTCAATGTAAGAAGCAAGACAGCAGGGCTAATAAGGACAACAAGTGACTTACTTGAATTAGTACTTTTTAWGTGATTTGTTTGCTAAACTTTTGTGTGTGTTTCCATCTTGTAACAACAATATATATATTGTATGTTTCAGTGTGTAATACATAGTTTTGCTTGGTTTAACATTTGTTACTTCAATCCGACTTGTCTGAACTGAGATGTGTAATTAGTTTTCAAAAATATATTTGTGAGAATTTTGTGGATGTACAATGGAAGTCGTGAAGTGATTTCTTGATTATGGTAAAGATTATGTGTTCGGATATACATACTACAACAAGGGTGAACTCATATTAATGTGGAAACTTTTCTGATGAGAAATCAAGAGCAAGCATGAAACAGTAAGTGCAGTTCATCAGGTAAGCAATGGAATAGTGTTTCTCTCTTCCACTTTCATTCAATTTCTTCAGACAATGTCTTACAGACAAGATTCTAAATGTCCTATATATGCGTGCGTTGATGTTAATCCCTAGGGGATACAAGCCTCAAACTTCTCAAGCCCAACCACACATTACATGAACATAAGACAAGAAGTAGTACAGCAAAGCTGCAATTCTACCAACACATGCATGTAGAATTTTACCTAACACCCATACAAATAAACAATTTAACTAACACATTACAAAAGTAACTTAGCATAAATCAAAGCTGTACTAATAATAACAAACATAATCAGCATCATATTCAACACTCCCCCTCAAGTTGAGAGGAAGAGGACGACTCTCAACTAATGTGTAACAAGAGCGGATGCTGAGTACAGGAAGGATTTTGTGAAATGTCAACCAACTCTGGAAGAAGGGTTAAGGTTAAGCAATTTTCAGTGTTGACTTGATCTCTGACAAAGTATAGTCAATTTATATGCTGGTCTTTCTCATGGTACATGGATTTGCTAGATGCAAGCTGCTTATGTCAAAAATTATGTTGTAGGTTGAAGTTGTTTCACACCCTAATCTGAGAGCTGCTTAAATCCACAAAGACTTCACACATAGTGAATGAAGAACCTAATTTTTGCTTTGCACTGCTCCTGCAATCACAGACTGTCTTTTGACTTCCAAGAAATGGGGAGACCTAGTAAAAAGACAGACTAGAGGTGATCTCCTGGTGTGGAAACCTGCCCAATCACTCAGCAATAAGCTGTAAGCTTAGCATTGCATTGAGTTGCAAGGAGAATGCAAAAGCTGCGAGGAGATGACAGAGAGAGAACCTAAGCACTCTAGAGCAGAATCATAGTGGATACAGTAGGGAGATCGAATGCATGAACTTGCTGAGAAGAATGACAAGAGCGGATGCCAGGTCTAGTGATAGAAGAAATGAGTTTCCAATGAGTTTTGATATTCTACAGATTATTCCAAGGGCTCCCCCTAGATGCAGTAGCCTGCAAGTGAGAGTCCAAAGGAAGGTAAGCTTTCTGATTTCGCATCCCATACTCTTTTAGTAGGTTATAGATTACTTGTCCTTCAGAAGAAACAAAAAAAAAAACATTCCCTATATGTGACCTGTCAACTTCAATACCCTAGAAATATCTAGGACCCCAGTCCTTCAGGTGGAAACGTTGGAAGGCAGGAGCACTTGACTGATCTTATTTTCAACCTCACTGGATCCTACTATAAGCATATCATCAAACATAGACCAAAATGCTTCGTGGTATGCGTCTCATGATGTTGATGAATAAGATAGCACCTTAATTGTTGGAACCCACATTTACTCTTGGTAGAGCTAACTAAGATTCTTCATCGAGTTCAGAAAGTTGTACAAATGTTAAATTGAGGAGATGGTGTAGTCACTTCATGAATGAAGAGAAGAGTCGAGTAATCGGTCTTCTACAATTTATAATTTGAGTTATATATTTTGGTTATATATTTTCTAACTTTGTCTAAATTTTATTTATAGGACAAGGAAGCATAACCAAGACATTTGGCTCCTATGATTAAAAGTGTGTTTGATTTGTTGTTAGTTTGATGTCATTTCGGTGTTAACTTGTATAAATTTGTTAGTTTGAAGCTTGGTTTGAATTTGGAACTTGTTTAAATTTGTTACTTTAAACTTTGAACTATGAAGTTTGAAATGAGTTTTTGAGAACTTAAAGTTGTATGAATTTTAGGTTTGCTATTGGATAATGAGATGTCCTATGATGGATTGAGTATATGATGAGTCCCACAAAATGTGGTCATTGTGGAATCATTTGTGTGTAAAAAAATAGTTTAAATGCCAATAAATCATTAAGTGTGTGTGTACGAAAAACAGGTTTAATTTGATCTAACTATAAATGAGCCTCTAACGAGCCGAAACTACGAGCCAAGCTACTCGACCCGAGCTATTCGAGTGAACTCGAGCGAGCCGAGCCACACTCATTTACACTAACGAACCACGAGCCGAGCTAAGGTTGGCAGCTCGTCGAGCTAACGAGCCGAGCCGAGCCGGCCGATCCCTATAGGTTCGGCTCGGTTCGTGCGATATCAGCCTAGAGTAAGGTCTCAAATGAAAAATGTTGAACCTAAAATTTGTAAAGTGAAATTGATTATTGTATTTTTAACCAAAAAGAATTCTGGTTACATATAATTGTTTTTAATTTAAAACATATTTAACTTAAAACATATCTTTTTCGTACATTACTGTTATTTGTAACCATCATCAATGTGTTGGTTACAAAAACAAAAATTGTTAACCAACTTTTACATTTTGTTGTTACAAAAAGTTCATTTTCCAACAATTCATAGTGATTTATAAATAGGTACCAATAAAGATATTTCCAATATGATTATTTAAAGTAATAGCTCTATGTTTCAACGACATATTCATATTTATTAATATTAAGCAGTCAAATGCTTATTATATTGTAAGTTCACCAACATAAGTATATTACTTCTGCCAACCTAAACCCTAAAATTAAACTCCAAAAAAAAACTCCCAAACTAACAATGTTATCGGGTGGGCTTGGTTTATAGGCGGGTCGGCGCTTCCTAAACAAAAAAACACCATCTTCCTACTTATGCGTAGGCAGTAAGGTCGAATCCCAAACTAACTCGTTCAAAGTGTTGCATGATGTTCAATTAAAGCCAAGCAAGTAACCAAAGATAAGTTGAGGTTTGAACTTAATCTAAGACAAAACAACTTAAACAATAGAAATTCAATAATTAAAACAATTCTAGGCTTTAAGAATTCCCACTAATTATGAACTTAATTCAACAAGCAAATTCCCCTTTTCCCTTGATCAATTACAATCAACATTCATAGGAATGGAGGGCGCCCTTAACCCAGTACTAGTGATTCTTTCGATCAATCAAACTTCCTTAACAAAGCTTTCCTACCTATTCATGGATTCAAGCAATTTAAGGACTTTAAGCATAGCATCCTAAATCACTAACAAATTTCATTCATCTACTTTCGTAATGATTTCCTTTGTCTCAATTATAGTTCGAAAAATTAAATTAAGAATCCACTTCGTTGCAACCTAATCACATTATTCAAATTAATTCAATCAAAGAATGATAATAAAACCAACTCTAGATTAAAGAATTGTATAATCAAGGTTGGAATTGGGGAATTTGAATTGCAAGTTAATCCATAGGTTATTCCTAACCTCAGAATTTGGGAAACCTACCACACATAAGCATGAATTAAACAAAACTAAGATTGAAAGATAACATGATTATCATAATAAAAAAAGAATAGAGATTAGAAAACAAACTTGAATTGTTGAAATTGTCAACCAATGTTAAAGCTATCCAAATTGAGATTGGTGCTCAAAAACAAGGAGAAGAAAGCTTCTTCTATCAACCTAACTATTATTGAAAAATATGAAAGAATAGAATGAAAAAACTCTATGTAAAACCATTAGATTGCTAGAAATAAATAGTTCTACATCAAAGAAGGGGCCGGGTAACCGGGTTGTGGCAATGACTAGGCCCAACTAGGTGCGAGTGCTGCCATGTACTCCAAAAAACTCATCAAAAATCAAAGTGCCGCAACCAGGTGTGCACTAGTGATTTCCACAACCAGAGTTGGCGGGGAGCTACAAGAGCATTCTTTTAGTTTTTCGCAATAAAGCGTCTTGTCACCCGTTCTTTGATAACATCCGAGAAGCCTACATGCATCTCCAAAATCCTAGCAAAAGCACCTAAAACCTACAAAAACAAAAGAAAAAAAAACTCCAGAAGAGCAATAGCAAATTATAAAGTATGATAGCTCAAAAAGTTGAAACTTATGGAAAAGAAAGATGAAAAAACACACAAAATTTAGCATAGAAATTATGAGTATAAAAATGTGTATCACTTGGATTGAAAATTTTCATGTAAGACCAAACCTCTGTGTTAGTTTATCATTGATGATTTTTAAGTACTTCGAGTATTTTTATCAAAAGTAAGTCTACCGATATGGGAGTTATCCGTCGTTTTTAGGGTTTGTTGTTCTTGTTTTAATGAAGTTTTTTGGTATTGTGTTACTCAATAGGTTGGAAGAAACATGTGGGAAATGATGATAGTCCAAGAAGGAATAAGTATATGATACATCTCTCGTTCATGACAACTATAACACAAGTTGGGAAGAAATCCACCCGTAAAGATGCAAAAACATCGAGATTAATGAGAAATTTCATTATTGACCTCATCCTCCATTTGCATCAGGAAAAAAACTAATCCTCCATTTGCGTCGGAAAAAAAAAACTTATCCTCCATGAACTTCGCTCCAATATGATTTTATTTACAGTAGTTATATTCGATGTGAAATTTGTTTTCATATTTTAGATTTTCTTGATTCATGTATGCATATTCGATAGAGATTCCATATGACTAATTATGAATAAAATCCATCCTTCTTGTCAAAAATCGACAACAATATTATCATAAGAGAAAAGTRCATAGTTCGCTAGAGTAATCATTAAAAAGTATTGATGATTAATTTATTTTATTGATAATTTTCTATARATTAATAAAATAATGWAATTCACGATTTATACTGTGGCAAATTAGATGCTACMCCATGGTGTAGCATCTAAATTATACACCACCCATAGTACATAATTGTTTGTTTAGATGTTGAAACCAATTTAATGTGCATTTTATGCAATTATTCATCCCACTATTTAAGGACAATATTATGGAGTTTTTTTTTTCCATTGGTGAGTTAGTCATTGACTCACCATGACAAGAGTTGCATCCAAAAATGCTTACAATGGAATTATTTAATTTATAGGTTTAAGGCTGGTCACAAGTCTAGAATTGGACCAAAGATTACAAATTTAACTTTTACCAATCGAAGATCGAATCGGGCTTTGTTTAGATCGATTCAAAAATATGGGTCCATTCTAGATCAGACCCATTCAATTCAATAAAAATTTAAATACTAATAAGCAAAAAAATTAATATCATCCATGCACACGTGACGGTCACACAATAAAATTTTTCCAGCCTAAAGCACTTATGACATCATAAATCAAAATAAAATTGATTTTAAATATATTGGATTAAMATTATCTATACTCTCAAAACAATTATTGATTACCCGATATTTATCCAAAAAAATATTACTTTAATTAAAAAACAACAATATGAGTATATACTCCGTAACAATATGATATATTCATTTAAATCACAAAAAAAAAACAGTATATCATATCTATCATATCTTACTAGTAATACAAAATCATAAATCTAAATTTAAAAAATATTTAATATATATTAAATTAAATTTATCTATTATCTCATATTTATCCAAATATTATTTAAATCACAAAAACAATCAATGCATATAATAATAGTTACAAAGATTAATTTTTAAAAAAAAACAAAGATAACCACTATATCCTAAAAATTATATCAACAATTAAAAAAAATTAATAAATAAAAATACTTTAAAATAGTTTACGAATATATTTAATGCACTCGTGCATCGCATTTGAAATAAATTTAAATAATTAAATCCAATTTACAGTCTGTTTGTTCAATATTAGTAAGGAAAGGGAAGGGAAGTCGGAAAGAAAGAGAAGAGAAAGGAAGGGAAAGAAAAGGAGGAAAATTAGCTATTTTTTCTATCTTTGGTTCAAATGGAAGTAAATGAAAGGAATCCATTGTACGGTTAGACAATTAATATAAAAATAAAAAAAAGAAATAAATTAAGCTTATTTTCCGATGTTTGGTTAGATATTGCTAGTTTTTTAGCACGTGATGCGTGCTGGTGTTTTAAAATTTATCTTAATAGTGAAGAATAATATGAAAGTATTTGAATTTGACTATACTAAGTGGTTGACTATAATTTATTTTAGTACGGAGTACTTACTAATAGATAAATTATTAGTAAGTTAATCACCATATTTAATTAGTTATTATTTATACACATTCTGAGTGTTTTATTTGTCATCAAAGTGTTTTTAATATTAATTTTAATTTCAAAATTTAAAAATAGTTCTATTATTAACTTGCTTATATTACACATGGTAAGTTGCTTTTAATAGATATTTTGGTTGTTGATTTTTTTAGGCAGTTATTATGAAATTCGTGGAAATTCCTGAATTGATTGATTACTGATTTTAGGTAGTTATTCAATTAGCTTGATGACATGTAATTATATATACCAAAGGAAGTGGGTAGGGTGGTAATTTCGGTGGACACCACCGCGACCTCCCATTCCCTTATATAATAGAGATTATAAGAAGGTAAGAGAAAGAAATAAAATTTAAATTTATTTTCTCTTTCCACTCAAATTCGCCCAATTTTGGGAGGAAAAGAAATGGAAGAAATTGTCAAAAAATTTCCTGTTTATTCCTTGTAATTCCTTTCCTTCAATTTTATTTTTTTAACCAAATAACGGAAAGTGTTATACTCTGTATTTGGTTCATTTTCCTTTCTTTTTTCCATTTCTTCCCTACGTGTTTTCAAAATATTCTTAACAGCCTGTTTTGGTTTAATCTTTATTACATAAGGGAAGGGGGCAATGGTCCCTGCCCTAAAAAAGTTACTCAAATACCCTTAATGATCAAATTAAAAAAATATATAAAAATAAATTTGAAAACCTTTTATTTACCCTATTTGTCATAATAAATAAGTTTAAAATGGTATAATCCATCAAATATCTCAATCAACATCAATTGAAAAATAATTACTAAAATGGTAACAAAAGAAAAACGGAAACTAATAAACTCACCTTTGGTGGACTACTCTCAATAATCGACCTCAAAGTAATTACGAATATCTCAACTTTTAGGGTGGTCTTCCCAATAATCTGAACTCTCATTTTTTTTAATAGAACAAGCCAAAAATGGATCAACAAAACAGCAAAAATGAGAGTTCAAATTATTTGGGAAGACCAGATTGAGATTATTCTGAATTACTTTGAGGTCGGTATTTGAGGAGCAGACACCAAAAGGTGAATTATTAGTTTTCATTTTCCTAAACAAGAAGGAAAAGTTTAACCTTTTTATTTAATTAAATTTTCGCTTTTGTTTATTGATTGACATAATTTAATCACGATAGTCAATTACTAATTAATCACATCAAGTAATTTAATCCCATAAATTTATTATGTTAGTTTATACAAAATTTAAAATTTATAAATTTATATAATAAAAACTCCAGTTGGATTCATACATATAATGGGAGTAGTGTTCATTTTATGGCATCAGTCAATTGACTGATGCCATAAAAATGATACGATCTACGAATAATATATTTGTTCGATATTCGATCGTATTTGTGTATAAATTTAAAAATATCGCACGGATCCCTTACTAGTATTAGTAAAGAGAGAAGAGAAAAAAAAAAGTAGAGAAAGGAAGGAAGAGGGACCCACTACGATCTTATTTCCCATGTTTGGTTCAAATAGAGAAAGTGAAAGAAATCCACCTTATTTTCCCATATTTGGTTCGAATGGAAGAAATAAAAATTAATTTTATTTTCTCTTTTTTCCAAATTCCCCAATTTTAGAGAAAAGAAAAAAATTGTAAAGAAACTTTTCTGCCAATTCCTTTCAGTTTCTTTTGTTTCACCTCCTTATTTTTTGTGAAGAGAGCTAAATCACGTCCGCAAATATCCGTATTTCGCCCGCGTATTTTTGTAAATTACCTATTTTAGCCCTCCCTTTTTAATTCCCCATTCTTCTTTTTCATTCACCCCAAACCCAAATCCCATAACCCACTGTATTAGCCATTCCTAACGCACAACCCTCTCTCACCATTGTCAGGTTGCCACGCACARCAGCCACTGGTCRCCACCTCCGTCAGAAAATCCCCGCCGCCGACCACCTCGAYTGTTTGTCCCCTCSGTCAACAGCAACGCGCAACCGCCCACCACAACCACCCACCGCAACCTTAAACAGCCCTCCGTCAACCGCCCACCGCAACCTCAAACAACCCTCCGTCGACCGCCCACCGCTACTTGGTCCGGCCTAAGAAGTCGGACCCATCGATGGTAGGTCCGGCCTAGAAGGTAGGATCCACCGATGGTAAGTCCGGCCTAGTAGGTAGGACCCACAGTCGGTGGGTCCGACCTCGAAGGTAGGACCCACAGTCGGTGGGTCCGACCTAGAAGGTAGGACCCACAGTCGGTGGGTCCGACCTAGAAGGTAGGACCCACCGATGGTGGGTCCGGTTCTTAGGCCGGACCAAGTAAAAATAAAATAAAATTCGCGAGGTTTACCAGAGTTGGAGTTCGCGACTGGACTTCTTCGTCATTCATTGAGGAACGTCATTCGGTCTTCYTAGGGGTGCTGGTGCYAGGTGGTGGCGGTGTTGCTAGGTGGTCGCGATGGTGCTCGGTGGTGGCGGTGGAAYTAGGTGGTGGCATGGTTCATGGTGGATGACAAATTTGAAGTTGTTGGTGGTTGTGCTAGCTAGTGGTGGTTGTGYTAGGTGGTGGTGGTGGTGCTAGGTGGTGGTGGCGGCGGTGGTGCTAGGTGGTGGCATAGTTCATGGTGGATGACAAAGRTTTGAGGATTGGAAATAAGTTGTTTGGAAAGAGAGAAGTAAAAATAGGATAGTAAGGATGAATAGGTAATTTCAATATGTATTGCGGGCGAAATACGAAATATTGCGRACGTCSYTTAACAAAACCCTATTTTTTWAATCAAATGGTTAAAATCATTTTTTATGTCAAAGAAGAGTGGAACTAAAACAAATCAATTGATCCCATCATTCAAAAATTTCTAAATCGAAGTGGGAAATTGGTAGAAAGCTGCAAATTATAAGCTATAATGGAGATCATTATTGCAGCAACAACAATATTGGGTGTTATTTTAGCTCTTCTCTTTGTCATCCCAGGATTTTTCAAACCCAGTTAATTCTCTCTTAAATTTCTAATTTCATTGATTGTAGATTTGATGTTTGAAAGTTTCAATCTTTCATTTTATTGTTCTTTCTTTCATTAATTTTTCTTATGTTTGATCAAATGCAGGTCCAACAAAGACTGAAGTTCACAATGCTAACAACAGAAATAGCTCCGATAAGGTACTAGAAACAATATTAAGCTTCAACATTATCATAAGTATTGATTTATTTACTTGATTTGCATTTATTTTTGGATGATTTTTGAGTGGATTTTGTGTTTCTCATCGAATGAAATGGATTGAATTTATATTAATTAAATGTATTTGTGAATAATCTTTCAATCATACTGCCATTTTTGTTTTCAGTATTTAATTTTTAGGGTCTTGCAATATTTTGTCAATGTCACATAACAATCCGTGATATTAATACTTTAATACTCAAATGATAACTGTTGATGAAGTTTTATTGTTATTCTTATTTAAGAATGACAATCTTAAGAATTATCACTATCTTTGTTGCCAAWTGTTTTCACAACATATGAGTGTTCATTGCCTGGACCGTGGTATTTCATCTGATTMGACAATTGTGCTTTTTTGWTAAAAAAGCACAGCTGAATGACACAGTTAGGTCTTTWTTTCATAAATTTTCTTTTATTCTATTCCTGCTTACCTTTGCTGCGAACTTGAATAAGTTTGGTTTGGAGGAAGATGTGTTCAATAAACAGCATCTACGGGTTTCAGTCATTTGATTTCCTTTCTAGTTATCCTGGAAAAGGAAGATAGTTTGAGATGGAGGGACGCAACGGAGAGGAGGAATGTAAGGGATGGGAACCAAACCAAATGAAGGAAAAATAATCTTAACGCAGCTGTACTAATTAACTTGCTTTAATTGAAATGTCTTTCTACAATTTCATAGTGATTCTACTAAACATCTTTAACTCAAAAATGCTATATTTGATTTTATTTTTTGAGAGAGCTATATTTGATTTTAGTACTACCTTTCTTCTGTTATTCTTGTGCTATTGCTAACTGCAGGATGAATACACTTTATGGTATTGAGCTTATGGAAAGATTAAGAAGTGCTTTGTATTTTGGTTGTTCAATTGAATGATAATGTCCTTATGGGAAAAATGCTCCCAAGAAAAAGAGAATAACGGATTATGCTAATGAAAGCGTGCACAAATGTTTTTTAGTGGTCGATGTTGTCCTGAATCTTTGATCTTTTAAGCTTAAAGTAAAGTAACTTGATCTTTTTGTGCRTTTTCCAATTGATATTAAGTTATSAACTTATGGAACACACTTAGGTTAGAGCTCATTTACTGAGATAAAAGATTCAAATATCTAATTTCTTCTTGTGAGTAGGGTTTCAAAAGATATACTAAAGCCGAAGTCTCATTACACAACAAAAGGACGGATTGCTGGGTTATAATCAAGGACAAGGTATTTGATCTGCCATGCGTACAATTATACAATCTATACGTATATTTAAACTTAATCCATGATAAGTCAGGAGGGCTTGGGGTAAACTGATAACCGGATTTGTGCTGAATTTGTGAGCCGCAAGGTCAATCCCAGTGTTTGCATCTGAAGGGGAGTTTTACTCAATACCTTCATATAAGTTCCAGTGGTAGTGACTGTGAGGAAATTTGTCGTGAAATATAAATGTGTTAGTCACAAACTAGTTAACGATAGAATGATACTGTTCATAGATATTGACATCGATATGATAGATCACTTCATTGCACGTTGTGGTTGCCAATGATGTGGTGCTAGTGTCCATAGAACACGGATTAAAGTGTCCTCAGATACGGGTGTCGAGCGGCGGTTCGGCACTGGCATAGAAAAAATAAGTAAGAATAAAGGGAACGGGGGATGTCGTGTTTACCACAATCGAACACCTTCAATTTGATATATAAGTGTCGAGGTAACATAGGGCTCAATTAGCTAATGCCACGTTTTCATGCGAGATAAGTACCATAGTGGAAGAAGCATCCTGGTGGTGACACTAACGGAATCGGGTGATTAAACCGAAGGATTATGTAGAATCTCCAAATTTTTGATGATTACAATAAGGACTTGCCCTTGCCTGCCTTAAAATTGCTTTGTTGGTCAATGGATATGGTTAAGGTGATATTGACTAAAGCACACAATTGGTGTTTTGAGAGGTTGTTTGAAGTTTTTCGTTGTGAAAATGAAGAATTGGTTAACCATTATCAGACTGCGACATGGTGTAGTGAGAAGAAGTAAGGTGATGAGAACGACTCTAACTCCAAAGGGATAAATGGTTAACAAAGCAAACCTTTACCGTAAAATCTTCTTTACAGGCAATTAATTATAAAAGAGTAATGTTTTCCCTTGCTCACCTTGAAGAAGAAATAATAAACAAAAGTTTAGGAAACTAATCCCCAGCTTCTTAAAATACAGAGAACAAATAACCACACCTAAAGACCTTCCAACAGCGAGGCACATCGTGTTCTGCTGAAACTCAAGGCTTCCTTGCAAACCCTCTTAAATGAAAAAACGACTAACAACCATTCATAAAAGCATAATAGGCAAAGACAAGTAGCCACAGTACACATCAATGCATCCGGGATATGTCGTGGAAATGTAAAACCAAAATGGTTAATAGTGCACACAATTTTTGACCAGGCATGTGTATTTGTCATCCTTTCTTCATACCAAATATATAGAATGGCAGCYGCCATTTAATGCACGAGATATGGAATGGTAGACTTACTATCAAATGAATAGACAATTCCTATTTCTTCATACCAATTCCTATTTCTTCATGAATAGACAATCCTATTTCTTCATGAAATGGTAGACTTGCTGATAAGAAGTGTCTCCATACCAATTCCTATTTCTGCAACTTGTACTTCTTATATAACATTTGGAAGATGAAACAAGGGTACTCTGGTTCTTATAGTTTCAATTGAAATCATCGTGGATTTTTTATGATTAGTCCAAAGAGAAAACTGGAAATGAAAGATGGTATTTGAAGGGGTTACATTGAGTAAAGAGAGGTTCCATACTTCCATCTATCAACCCTACAGCTCTATGCTTGATGTCCAAGAGAGTAACACGAACATGAATACTTATGAAAAAAGCAGTAAGCCGAAAGTCAATGGAATGATTTATAGAAGCATTGGTCAACTAAGTAAGATTATGCACAGATTATGCTGTAGATTGTAGTAGACATGATATTTGGCACACAATAACTGTGAAGTATGTTATGCCTCCCTCAAATTGGCTCCAAAAGTGTAGAATATTTCTTTTAGCTCTTTGTTTGTCCTCTATTGAGGCATATCCAACACTCAAATCCTTCATACAAGTATTTAGCTCACAGCTTTTCTTGGGAGCTAAATGAAGAGAAACTTAAGTCATAACGATTTGGTTATTTCTCCATTCATATTCTGACGGACGTGTCTTAAATAAGGCTAATTTAGCCTTTCTGCTGTACGCTGTCTGTAATTTATGTATGTGTAACTCACTAATTTAGCACACTAACTTAGTGTTTTTGCTGTGTTAAAGCTGTTAAATAATGCTTATTAACTTGTTGACATTATGATTTTAATAAGCTGGTTTTGATGTAACTGCTGATGAATTTTTTTTTGTGGCTCTCTATCACTTATGCATCTTTGCTTTTACAGGCCACAGCATGGTACACGAGTATTTGACATTATAGAAGACTTCTGCATCGGTGATCTAGAGGAATAACAAGACCTGCAATAACCAATTCCTATTTCTAACTTGCTTAAAGCAAGATTTTTTTTGGATCGGTGTCCTCCCACAAGCCATCAACTTGCCGTTGCTTCAGGTTTTTTAAGGTTTTAGTGTATTTTGAAACTTAGCTGGTTCAGATCAATTACATGATTAATTCTGTAACTTTGGTTACAACTAGTAGCTTTCAAGTTGATGGTTTCGATTTTTGGTCCAAGTTTCTTTGAGCGCCTTTGATTAGGAAGAAATTTACTGTATTTTCCTGTTTGGATGAGTCATGATGTACAGGACAGCTCCTTGCAGTTTGTATTCAAGATATGCATCTGCTTTTGCAGTATCATTGAAATTGAAATTTGGTTRATTATGTATTGAACTTCAATTTTCATGTTCYAGTTTCACAAGCTTGCAATTGTAGGTACTATTCATATCAGTAGACTGTCTTCCATGTGCAAGGCAAAGTATGATTTGCAAATTGCAATTTCTTGCAAAGTAAAATTAGGTCCTGTTCTCGTCAACTGAAATTTGCTGAACCTGAACTTATTTCAATTGAACTTTGTTTTTACTGAACTATATTTATTAGTACTAAACTGTGAACTTATTTTTACTGAAACCTTGACAAATTTCTTAAGGATTAAACTTACTTTTACTTTTACTATAAACCTATTGAAATAAGTTGACGAGAATAGTGTCTTACTATAATGAAAGGGCTGAACTGATTTGACTCATCTTTATTATCCTGCTGGTGAAATACCTGAAATTGTACTGTCTAAGCTACAGTTTCATACATTCACCTGTAATTCACATATTAGCAACAAAATTCACTTAAAACCATCAMGAAAAACGTAACTCAATGGAATTTACTGAACTTTACGCGACTCATAATACTCATTAGAAGCTGAACAATTTGCAAAAACAAAAACCATAGTTTTATCGACGATGTATTTCCTTTGGAGCCACGAATAGTGGGGTTTGGACTGTTTGACACTACACTTTGGAGCATACATTCTCCAGTTTCCCTAAATTCATCCTTTTATGTGTAACTTTATTTTATTTTCAAAACAAAACTCTCAACATCTTGTACCTTGGCTTTTATGCATAATCTCTTGTCTCATTGTTCTGATAATGAAGAATCAAGAGGATCCATAATGCACACACTCAAAACAGGACAATAAGTGGGGTTTATTTTCTTGGAATCATATGTARAAACACCCACATTTTGGTTTCACATTTTCCCACTAATCTCATGACTCATTAATCACTTAGTCACAACCCAACAATCTAAGGTGGTGTTTGGTTTTCTGCCAAGGCATGATTTTGTGTTACAATGCTGAGAATCACACAACTTCTCAGAACATTACTGTACACTCTTTTTATTTTTATTTTTATTTTTTGGGGATCTTTTATTATCCTATTCACTTCAATTCAAGACAAAAACAAAATGCTTAGTGCAACAGAGAAAAAAGTGAAGAATAAAACAGGGGAAAGAGGGTTTGCTCTGTTTTTTTCTTACACAAAACACCAATATTCCTCCACAATCCAAAGGACAATAAATCAATGAAGAAAAAGACATTATAACTTTAAATTCTATATTTGACTAAGTTATGAAGCTGCAAACAAACCCTAGGTGTTAGTGTTTTCTATATACCCTTTCTGAAGTTCATTTTACCGCTTTTAATGATAAGTGTGATTTCAGTTTTGATGTTTATGAAAAGTTTTTGTTTTTCTTTCTGGGATTTTTCTCCTGAAAAACCCAGTTCGATTAATCTTCTTGCTAATGTCATTTCCTCCTTTTTACGCGTTCTCATCTGAAATACTATATTTCTTAAGGGTAATAATCTCTATTAGCTCTCTTTTTTCAGTAGTTCTTTCACTTTTTCTTAATGTTTATAAGTAGATCCAGTAGATGTTTGTGTTATCTCAATTTAGGTAAGCTTTGTATCTCAATTGTTGTCTATTTAATTCGCATGGAGCGTCATTTTTGTGTTTCGGCGTGCATGGAATAAAACCACCTTCTTCTGCAGAATAGTGGATGGTATATATATTATTGGTCAAATGCATTAGAGTACTCATTTCTGAGCTCTTTTTTTTTATGAATATTTGATTTACTTTGGTATCAATTAACTGGTCCCATAGTATGGCTAGTAGAACGAAATATCTTTTGTGACTTTGAGTAAACTGTGGTTTTTGTATGAACATTATTTAATAAAAAAAAACATTATACAGTGGTTCGACTGTAATATTTGTTAATTGTAATATAGTTATTATGCAATGATTTTGTTCATTTAAGTTTTCAAAATTTGAACACCTCACCAGTACAAATAACCACTATGTTTAGAGGTTGTAAAGAGAACATTAAGATAAATACTGTTGGTTATGTGACACCTTTGTTATTTTAGGTTGAATCTCCTGTGCTAAATACGAGTGTATCTTATAACAGATGGCTAGGGTTTCTTTTCTAATTGTAGTTCAATAGTCAAACAAATTGAAAGTGGAGGAATGATTCAGAGGGGTCATCATCAGTACGACTCTCATCTCTTCAATATTTGTCCTTGGTAGCTTTAACCCTGGTTTTGGTCTTCATACCTTGGCTATAGGAGCTGAAACCCGAGGAACGAGGATTTGGTGTCTAATCATCTTCTTCTTGCTTGTGCTAATCATGTTGTTTCTGGAAACATTTAAAATTGCAAATGTAACCCTTGAACATATATCTCTCCTTGCATCTCCCACGGGAGATACAATGCAGCGCATTGCTGCCTATTTCACTGAAGCCTTTGCTGATCGTTTGTTGAAAGGTTATTCTGGTATATACAAGGCCTTGAATTCCACCAAAATCTTTTCTGTTTCGGAGAATATWGTTGTTCGAAAGTTGTTCTTTGAGCTCCTTCCATTTCTAAAGGTTTCCTATCTCATCACAAACCAGGCTATTATGGAGGCCATAGAAGGGGAAAAAATGGTTCATATTATCGATCTGCATTCTTTCGAACCTGCTCAATGGATAAGTCTTCTCCAAACCTTGAGAGCACGACCTGAAGGCCCTCCTCATTTGAGGATAACAGGTAGACAGAAAATCTTGTACGAGTTTGTCTTACATTAGCTTATTTTCTCTGAGGATGRCTTATATAGTTATACGTCTTTAATTTATGCTAGTGAAAAACAATCTTACCAAAAATTTGTTCAACAGGCATAAATGAACACAAAGAGGTGTTGGATTATATGGCTTCTCAACTAAACAACGAAGCTGAAAATCTCGATATTGCATTTCAGTTTAATCCCGTTGTCAGTAAGTTGGAGGATGTTGATGTTGAGAGCTTGCGGGTGAAGACAGGGGAAGCACTTGTTATCAATTCTGTGCTCCAATTGCATTCTCTTCTGGCATACAATGATGAATGTGCAGCTACCTTATGCTACTTGCGAAAAATATTGCATATGAATTCCAACCCCGAAAATTTTGTGGATTTTACTGAAGTTTCTTCATCTGCATTACCAAAGRTCGATRCATTTTTGAAGGCCCTCTGTGGGTTTTCCCCCAAGTTGATGGTTGTGACAGAACAGGAGTCAAACCACAATGGAGCTTCATTAATGGAGMGRGTTATGGAATCACTGAATTTCTATGCAGCACTGTTTGATTGCTTGGAATCGACTACATCAAGGGCATCAATGGAGAGGCAGAARCTCGAGAAGATGTTATTTGGGGAGGAAATAAAGAACATCATCGCATGTGAGGGGGTTGAGCGAAAGGCRAGGCATGAAAAGCTGGATAAATGGATCAAGAGGATCGAGTTAGCAGGGTTCTGCAGCGTGCCTTTGAGTTACTATGGTTTATCGCTAGCTAGAAGGTTTTTGCATAGTAATAATTATCACTCCTATAACACCARGGAAGAAAATGGTTGTTTTGTTATATGCTGGCAAGATCGACCACTGTATTCGATTTCAGCTTGGAGATTTGGGAGAGCTGTATGATTGAGTGTATGATTTACATTATTTTCCATAATTTAGGATATTTTTCTAGGACTTCTTCATATGTTGTTCTCTTTCATGTATATATTCAAAGGTTATATTATTATACTTGAGTATAAAATGACCACAAGATGAATTTCATTGTCATAAAGATGTTAAGGATTAGATCACAACTCACAAGRTGCAGCATARGTTTACAAAACATGAAAACATGYATAACATTACTCAATTCATCTCGAGAGCATCATTATGTAGCACAAACACATTGTACTCAGACACAGCTGCCCCAGTCTTTGGCTCATATTTGTATGTCTTAGCCAAAGCATAACCCCGAGCAAGTCGAAACACTCCACTACCTCCAACAATTGGCATCTCTCTCTGCTCGTCTGCCACCCGGTACCGGCCCAAGATACTTATGCTACTGCCATTAAACTTCCCCTGTGTAAATGAAAATGTCAAGGTCATGATCAGCGACCCTGACGTGCCCTGAGCGGACTCACCGTACATACCCTGAGCTCTACCAACAAGTTTCGACTTCAGCTCGGGGCCTTCAGTTAAGGGATCATCTACCATGACCAGGGTGCCGAAGCCGACAGTCGTTTGGTTAGCTGGTCTTGCAATAATCACTGCTGTGGGATCGTTTCCATTTGGTATGTCATGGAAGTAAAAGTGGAGTTTGGTTAGTTTTTGAGTGGCCCTGATTTCATYGAAGTTGAGTGTTTCCTCTGCAAAATGAGCTTGTGAGCTGATGAAGAATGTAAGGTAGAGTAAGATTTGTAAGTTTGCAGGTTTAAAGGGATTTGTTAATGCCATAATTCTGAAGCAATTGTTTTGTGTACTAGTGATAAATATGACAGTATATGACTGAATGACTGATAACTTTCTACAATGAGGTCTATTTATGCAATTATTGTTGTGTGGCTTTGCCGATTGCTTTATGTAGAAGATGCCTTAATGGTGAAATGATATATATTTGTTACTATTTCTTTGCAATTGATTGTGGCTTTAGCCATACGCTAGACTACTAGAGTGCTAGACAATATTAAATTGATGAGGTATTGATCTAGTGGTTAAGATCGAGAGTCTGTCTCATTAAACCTAATAAAGTAATAAACAACTGTCTGGATTGGACGATAGTTAAAATTGAAATATGGCGATGCTAGGCATGTTAGCCCAACCCTTGTTCAAGATCAATAAGATGCAAAATTTATTCAAAAGTAAATTCTATATTTATGTCAAATACAAAAAAAAAAATGGAAAAATAATTACAAAAGCTATTATGAAGAAAGAAAAAAGCTCAACAAAAATATTAGTGTTGACCTTGACCATTATTGTAACCATGAACTGCTCCACTAAACAACTAACATGAAACACCTTTTGACAATGGATACATTTTGAGATAAAAAATTTAGTGTTGACTGTTTGACATATTATTACTAAGTGCTTCACATTTCTCCATCATCGAGTAGGTGAATATATTGTTCTTCCATTTGAAGTGCACTTTTATATGATTTAACTCCAACGTACGCCAGTTGTCGATTACCTTATAAATTATACTCCCTCCGTTTTTTTAGTGTTCCAGTTTCTATTTTGGAGGTTTTAAATAGTTGTTCCAAACCAATCTAAAAATAACTTTTTCACATTTTACCTACTTTATTATACTTTAACATTAATGACTTACCCCTTTTTAAAATTCAACTTTTCATTACTTTACCCAAATCTTTTCACCCAAAATTACTATTTCCCATAAAATTTCATTCACACATTTACTCTTTTACCTAACTATTTCAACTTTTTACCCAACTATTTATTCAACTCCAATCAACTCTTAAAAAACCGTTCCATAATGGTATGGAACATCTAAAAAAAACGGTGGAGTAACTAGTATTTGACGCGTGCAAGGCACAGGTTCACTTTGTATTTTATGATGCAGAGGAAATAATTATAGTAATATAGTAATTAAAAAATAAGTTAACAATAATAAAAAATGATTGAAATATTTTAACGAAAAATCAAGTTTTATACGAGATAATGATATTTCGCCATGTAGAAATTGTAGATCAATCCGCCCCTTAATGAAAGAGTGGGAATTGAATGATTAATTGTTGTGTTTTTAATCTAATAAAATAATAAAAACAAAAAAAAATCTTTGTAACTATTGCACAAAATTATTCAAAAAAATTTAAAAAAAAACCAACACATATAGTGAATATTAAAGATACTTTTTTAATATTGATTAATTTTTAAAAGAAAAAAATCAAATTCTCGCAAAAAAAAGAAAATACAAATTATTAAATAATATTTTAAACCATAAAAATAAAAAATAAAAAGTTGTACATGTCATCATTCCTTTCAGTCCCAATTAGTGATGGCAACGGTAGGATCTAGATTTGATCCTACTGGATCCAGATCTGTTTTTTCGAGAGAGGAGATCCATATTCGATCCATATCCGTTCGGATATATTTTTTGAAAGGATTCCCCATAATCTCTCTCTTTTAC
>SNQN01004039.1:0-40862 GCA_008642245.1 Bassia scoparia
TGATAGAAAAATTCTCTAGTATCATTAATTATTTGATTTTTAATTTTTTCTTGTATTTAAAAAAAAATAGCTATGCCCGCGCTTTCAACACCAACAATAATAAAGCACAACCTTGAAGAATCACACCTTTGGAGTGTCTAAGCTAGCCTTCTTTCTGAGGCCACTCCATCCAAAATAATTACTTCAAATCCACTTCTGGATCATGTATGAACTTTTCTTTAACCCAACAAATAGAGCTTCGGAGGCTAATGAAATTGTTCTTTGTAAGACAAAGAGCTGCCGAAAGCAATTATAAATATGGAAATGCCTAAATTAAAGTATTTGTCCTTACTTAATGAACTTCAGACAAACACTGTATACACCAATGCTATATGGCTATTTCCCCCTATTGTTTAGAGATAATAATCTGGACCAATAACATCTCCCTAATCCGAAAAGGGATCTCAGAGGACAAAAATAGCTGTTAGAGTCCCCAATGGCAAGCCGAGTGTTTGACCATCCTACCATCTCTTCATCAATTTTGATTTCATTAGCCAACCCGAGATACGTAAGCATTTGGTTTTCACCATCCCACTAGTCCTAGTAAGCAACCATGACATGAAGTTCCTATCTAACTTCTCAATTGTTAGTTCCAACCAAGACTTAAACCCCGCCGTTTACCCACTTTCTCGTACACGACAAAAAATGAGAACTAACTCAACCACTTACCAGGAAAGCTCTCAAAATTTGATAAATTTCTCAAACTACAATCAAACGTAAAAAAAATCATCCGGTAAAATCATTCACCAACAACCCCAAATCTATTAATCCTTCCCTCTTGAAAAACCATTCGTCTTCTTCTTCCTATCTCTCCGGATCCACTCCTCTCCTCCCTACTCTTTTCTACTCTCTCTCCAAATTAAAAATGGTGGTCTTTTCTCTCTAAATCAAAAATGGTAGATCTTATTCCACTTCCTATTTCTTTTAATTGACTGTTTTCGAAATGAAATTGTTAATGTTTCCAATATTAAACTTCGACAAAATGGATTTTTTAGAATCCTCCTTAGTCTCTATTTACATTATTCATTGAGATTGAGTCTATCGTCCCTTGAATGTCGACGCCACCTAGACATCCTTGTGCGTCTCTCCAAGCAAGATATTCTACGAATGTTCTAGAAGGTTCCAACGTATGTCCGATGAGTATATTTTAACATTAGTCAAGCGGTTTAATTGTCTCCTAAGACCGTTATTTTTCTGTGCGCATTTAAATCGACTTTTGCCAAATGTGCTGCTTAGAAAATCCATCATAGAAAGCGACTTACCAAATCAGCATACAATTCATAAGTTTAAAAAACTACTTTATAGCTAAAATCTGCAATAGATAATACTGGGACGCAATATTGGTACAATCCAAGAATTATTAATTGATCAGAAGACACAAATCTATGATGTGGAAAATCAAATAACATTAGCTGTGAGAATCTTGTAAATCTGAGAAGTTTATCATAACCTATGCACAGCAAGTTACTTGCTCTTGAATGCAAACTTCTATTATTTAGAAAATTATATTTCTGGAGGAATAGTAGATATCCAAGACAAGAGAAATATTGAGAATAAGGTGGCCATTGAGTTTGTAGTATGGAAACATTTGCCTGAAATAAATATTTATAAAGTACACAGAGTGTACTGGACACTCACAGTTAACTTCATCTCGTTAACTTAATTACTAATGAGTATCTCTAAAGCAGTTCTTATATGTGGCTACTGTGGATTATGTTCTGCTTGTAAGATAACAATATAGACTTGCAATGTACGCTATTGATTTAATAATAAAGATTCATCACAATTATAGGAGGTAGTACAAAAAAACATTAAAAAAAATGCAAGTAGATATCAAATGACGCGTTAAAGTGGAATGAAAATGGTGACTTTTCTTGGGGTCTCAAATGAATTCACAATTCAATCTTGAGTTTACAACAATTTTGAGCCAGGAGACACTCTACATTTTATAAGTTTCATACTATTAAACAATTCAATAATAGAGCAAATTCTTTGAAAAGGTGTCTAACAAGAAGCCCCCACTTTGATAACCGAGTCTGGAGAGACTGTAATGATATTTGCTCCCGTTAAGACGAAGTTCTCAAACATATGTATCAATTCGATCGGGTAAAACTTTACGGAGAGCAATTAACAAAATACATAAAAAAAACGATATCCTATCTATCTAGCGACCACTTGTATGAGATTTTAGACCCATATAATCATCAGCGTTGATACATATCCACTGCACACACAGCACTTAGATTACTCATTAATCTACCCCTAATTCAACGTTACACCAGCAAACAAATCCAAAAAAATGGGGCAGACGAAATGCTGATGCAGATTTATACAGTTTGCAGATGTGCTGTCTTTGGCCAAGCAGGACTAGCGTACCTGCAATGCAGACAAAAGGAGTTAAGTTATACCTGTAGCATGTGCCCATGCGGATTAAATGTGCTGTTATGTGTCTTGTATCCTTAAGCGTCATTCCCGCCGTTCGAGGTGATTAATCCTCCTCCTCTGAATCCGTGGAGAAAATGACCAAAACTAGCGAGTAACCCCATGACTATGCAAGAAGACAAAGAACAGATCTCACAGAGCCAAAGCTCATTGACTTAGGTGTATAATATACAAATAGCACTAGATAAATCCGGAATCTTACTCTCAACGTCAAAAATAAATTACAGGATGTGAGGTTCATTCACATTACCTTCAACAACTTTATACTAGGCAAAACCTCGGTGACGACATAGGTCTGTTTTTATGTCAACGAAATTTGCATTGCAATGTTACTTGTAACTGGACCTTGATATATGAGTTCCAAGAAGAGGGGTTTCTGCAGCCAACGAAAAGTGTCAGACAATCTAAATCTATCTTAGAAAGAGTTGGCTGTGAATTTGAAGGGCCTTGGTTAATTACAGAGTGTGTGTCTTGGGTATTTTAAGAAGACAGTTCATTGAAGGGAGCCATTGAAAGAAGCTGCTTAGTCCTAGGTCTGGTGTTTTCATTAGGGTCATATTCAGTGAATATGCACAAATGAGAAGTTTATGATGTGTACACTCTAATTTGGAATTTGAAAGATGGAGTCTCTGCTAGGGGACACAAAATAATAGAAAACTATATGTTAGGAAAGAAGAACTCTTTATTGCAAAGTTGCAATCATCACAGTTGAGATCATCAAGCGTCTAGGTCTGCGTTCTAGATCGAACTCTCTGAATATCTAGACAAATGTTAGCTCTCATCACGTGAGGATGCTAGTGTACTCACAAATATCCCGTTCTGACTTTTCCCAAGGATGCATATACACACACATACTGTGATTATTTAAAAGTATCGTTGATACCTTGTGTGGGCAGCTATAGGGTCTGCATGTCAATGAAATTGACATTCAACAATCTGAACATGTCAATGATCTTACATACCCTCATGGAGTCTGGCTTAGACCAATCTATTAACGATGATGGTCTATGAAAGGGTACGATTCTCTCATTATTTTGAAAGAGTCTCGTCTAGGTCTCGTGGTCTAGACATGAAATAGGACTAATCCTACGCAGTCTAATCATCATCATTTGAGAAAGCCTAATTTCAGTTTAAGCGAGCCACATTAGAAGGATGAGTCATTTTTAGTAAGACAAACGAGACCGTAAGTCATGTGAAACAGGTGGCACAAGTTAATTGAGACGTAGCACTCAGAGACACTCTCTCTCTTATAACATTCATTGTGCGAGAACGACATGTGTAACTCCTAGAAGTGAAAGCATGACAGGACTGGAACATCACATACAAAGTGTACTTATTCAATTCAGTTCATTTCCGCCTCCTAATTTGAAGCATAAACAGATATAAAGCCACATAAGAGAGACTAGAACTAACGACTCACTACAATAGGACCCGCATCTTAGAGAGACAGAAAGCCCCCAACCAAACCTCTAGTAAAAATCTAGGGAGCCAATCGATGACAACCGGAGGCACCAATAACACCCCACGAGAACTCATTGATATGAACACCAACCGAGTGCGTATTTACAACCAAATGAAACCCAATCAGACAGTTCAAATACATAGAGCACAAGGTAACAGATGGGATGTATATGATGTCTGATGTTCCCCCTAACAAATAAGCTATAACTACACACAACATGACTCAGGCGACTCGAACAATTATAAACCCTCTTATCGGATCAATCAATAAGTCTCTGACCGATTGACCAAACATAGCGCACTATCAGGTTTTCATGAAGAGAAATATAACACAAACAGGAGACCACAAATCAATACAAGATGCCAACTGCGGAGCTACAAAGATAGATAGCGCCTAGATACGAAAGCGAGCATTCGGCCAAAAAGATCGAGCACATCGATTGTGAATATCCCAAACAACTGAGTCAGCATTATCGTAACACGAAACTTACGGCAACACCTAGGCAAAAACACAAGATAAAGCATCATACAGAAATTCCTTCACTAAGCAAGTGCCAAACACACTTCTCATAACCAGCCCTCAAAATATTTAATGTAATGCGAAGCAAAACACGAAAAACCTCGAGCAAAGAACGAGCGTGCACTATTTACAGACCAACACAAAATATACCTAACCGGCGAACAATCAGTACGAACAACCTGATCCGTTCAACGAATGCTGCGTGATTATATTGGACACAAACAGTGGTCCTCGTGTATAAGAGCGACAAGAGCTTTCTCAATGAGTATGATAAAATAGGATACACGAGTGCTTGTAGTGTGTATGAGAAGGGTCCGAGAATGAAGAAAACGGCAATATGAATCCATGTCAGAACGGACATCAGAACTAGAACACCATGCGAGTGGGCGCCAAATGCTGTCGCTTTCTAGAACATCCTTTGCGTCATTTCATTACATAGAAACTGTAGGCGCTCTAATTGAGAGCGTATTCGCAGATTCGAATTTGAAAGTTAGATTTGTAATTTGGAGTATGGCGATGCACTTGGTATCTTATGTAGACTCTTTTGATTTATGCTCTTTATCTTTGTTGGCCCATAGCCTATTATGTTCTGTTTCTCTCGTCTTTCTTTCTTGGATGCATCGAACACCTCAAGCACGCACTAATTAAAGCCGCGTACCTGCACACCACGTTCACTAAAGCGAGGGAACCAGACCACCTCCCCTCTCCCATTGCACGCGTTGTCCTCTCTCTTTCGACTAACAGCGCTATTACCAAGTCTAGCACCACACAGGGTATTATCGAGACACCCCTCAAAGACTCGTCGCGGCGATGAAGTAACAACTTGAATCACGGCTTACATATGACTAGATCTATGTCTACTTTGTAGAGCGTCAAACAATAGGTATGACCTTTCTGCTAACGGATCACTGATCATCCTCGCTCACTATTCAGTCTCACTCTCACTATTACGATTCTTTGTGACAATCCCACTTTGATTGACACCACCAATTGAGAGCGCAAATGCGTCAAGGCGCACGACGAAGAGTCCATTACTCCTTTGGCTTCTTGTTATACATGCCCCGCACGCCCATCTATCTGCGCTAGGGCCAATGCTATCAACATAATAGTAATTACATTGTGACTTATCATAATTAGCACTCACTTAGCATTAAACTCAAATACAATCAGTCAGAGTACTCTGTGTCGAACCCTATCTAGTGTATATAAAAACTTCAACTTTAGAACTCTCAAGAAAGCGATATAATATTTACCAAACGACCCAAGATGAAACTACAGTTCTTTACTTGTATGCGGAAAGCCCATATACTTTATCTGCAAAGAACCAGCGTACAACATCATGGCCCTTCCATGGATACTCATCACCCCTTTCGATTGCTTTCATGAGATCGTTGTGAACAAAACTATCACTGTCGTAACAAATAAAGACTACATAATTGCGAGATCACTGCAATAAAGCACTTAAGTCTGAATATTCTCAGGTATAAAGTTTCAGATCCAACATTTTGGATGATTTACGATAAATTAACAAACTTACATCAGTAACAGTGAAAGGACAAAGGGAACTCAGGAAATTAACGCTCCAGAAATCTGCTTTAAGCAGAAAAACAACGCAATGCGAAGGCGCAGCTGCGACAAGACTACTGGCACATTTCAACGCCGAAAGGCGGACCTTCGAGAAGGAAAGAGCGATACTACTACATAGAGAGTTTTTAGACAAGTGGAAGATATAAGTTTAAGACTGATAGAACTCTTATTCACCTGATCGCCAGTGCAAGTGTGAAGGGAACTAGTGGAAACAAGGGACTCTTGCACCAAACCTTGTTCTAAGCCAACATTTGTCTTTATAAGCGCGATCTCGCACACACGGCACGAATCGAAGGATGCAATGACAGAAATCTCTATCTTCAAGTGGGAAGGGATTCAGAAAGTAGGTGGTAAACCCACCACATCCTATCTCAGCGAGGTGGAGAATTCACTGAGAAGTAATAGCAATAAGAGGACCTAGTTGGTAGGTTGATTGCGCGAACTTCCTAGATTAATACACTTTCTACGCAGTCTTGAATGAAGGACACTGGAACGGTGGGATCCAAAACGAGTGAGCAAAGAACCCTTTTGCCAGTATAGATGCTATGCAGGTAAGCACATTTTGGCTCATTCAGTGCGATAACGCAATTTGGTTTAGAAGAGTTGAGAGGATGTCCTCTAAAGAGTTCAGAGATAGTCTTCTGTTTACTTTCTTTTCTTTTTCTTTAGGCGCGATGTTGATGACTTCTTTTAAAAGTTGAGTCCTGTGTAATTTCCTTTTTTCTTTAATTCTTTTTTTCTTATTTGTAGTAAGAGAGTATATGTTCATGCGAATGATTGTAGGGGTGAATTTTGGGACGATGAGGGCCCAAATCCATAGTTGATCGAAGGAGGATGGAGTAATTTCTTTTCTTTCTTTTGTTTTGTCTGTTCAGTTCAATTTATGAAGAAAGTCCATCTACCTCTCTATCTTGTCTTAACAGTCTCGACACCTAATTCCTTTACTGGTTGCATCCCTTAGACTTCTGGGCTTGAATACCATCTTTCTCTCTCTCCTATACAATTAGAGGCACAATAGAAACCTAACATTCTTCTCAAAGATAGTAGTCCCACTTGATGCTAACACAACCCATATGAATTTCACACATTTCTCATATAATGGTTAACAAAGGGAAATTTATTCTTCGTGCGTTAGAGATCATACTAATGTTGGCGTCTCTGATTACTTGGCGCTCTGTAAGGTTCAATATTAATTGGATTGGACCGATTGTAACGAAAACCATTGATACTACTCCCATCGTTCCAGGAATAGAATTGGTACATCTTACAATTGAGCAGCCTTTACCTACCCATTCCACACGTATTAGAGAAAGTAGTGAATTTAAATTCTTTCTCTCATATCTCATCTCTATCTTTGACTTTGGATGGACCTCCTAATGTTTCTATCAGTCGTCGTCCTAAGTGAGTTACCAAACAAGTTTTTCGAAACTCAGCTGTAATATATACATTTTTGTATCTACATCTCTTAAATATGCTCTACTTGCTTCTTAAGGACTCTCGCGTAGAAAATCATGGTACAAACATTGTAATAGGGTATTGAGTAAATTATAAAAATTCCGATTTTATAAAAATGAAACTAACAAATATACTCCGTAACTATTTCTTAGTCTGTGTTTTGATTAGGTTTCCTTACCACAAAATCCTCATATCTAGAGACTTGGCTTTGAAATTCAGCGTCTTTTGAACCAACCTATTGCGAAGTGCGGATAGTTGGGGTCCTAATAAAAGATAATGACGGGATACATATTTCCGCGAAGTGAACCAATCTCATACTTGCTCTAGTCCTGTTATTTAAAGTACCACCAATTGAGATAATTAAACGTATAGACGCATGATGCTAGCGGTGATATCTTTCCTTCATGAGCGAGTCTTCAAGTGAGGTCTCACCTTTAGTAATTGTATTATGTGGTCAAACTTCAGTAAGACTCTACTTCGTGTACAATACTTTTCTGGTTTGAAGATATGCTGGCCCTGATGATACGATCCAGATCTGACTTCTTAAATACTATTATACTTTGAAGTGCCACACTGTAGTCCCCTCTTGAATCAGTGGGAACAAATTCATACTCATTGCGGGACTACTTCTCCATTGTAAACCTCAAGATTATCTCCTCTTAGTGCGTCCCACACTCCACATTTCCCGGTCTCAGTCTTCGGAGGAGGCGAGTACCGTATTTTCTTTAATCATATGAGTGTCTCAGCATCGTACCATCTTGTTAACTTCCCCCCTTCCAGTCTCGAGACACCGAGAGTGTTTATCCATTCTTTTGGGTCCGTTAGAACCTTTTCTCATTCATTCGCACCTGAGTGTCTCTTTTTATATCCATTGGGTCCCATCTAAGCTCTTAATATGAATAGAAGAAAATGTCTACTGACTCGAGCTCTAATTTCTTCTATGGTAGGATATTAATAAGTTTTTAATAAAATCAATGACAGTAGGACTTTAAATTTATTGTTACGTAATCGAGAGTATAATGTCTTCATGGTAATTGTTCTTTCTTGTTTGATCAGTTAGGTAACGACGCGAGATTCTCAAGTCAGATCATTATTTGCCTTATCATTTGCATTTTCATATCCATCTATCACTTCTACAGGTCCCTACACGACACATAGTTGCAATGCCCAGTCTATGTGCGCGTGAGTCTGGGCTGCTAACCAAAGAAAATGAACACCATAATTAGATACCCAGAAGTATCAAATACAAACGGGATTGTGAGGTCTACTTCTCTACAAAAAATCTAAACTTAAGCGCATCCTCACCAACATCCACTCCCCAACTCAGTCTTGAAGGTTCTGGACTTAAGGAACTGAACTCCGAAAGAGACTTGGATGGGCTAGACCTAAATCTGATTAAGGTGCTAGACTCCGGAGATCGAAAGATTCGAAACACGTCACACAGTACAGAGGCTCCTTCTCCTGCTAAATATTTCATGACCAATCTATATGGACCTCATATACTCCTTACGACTAAACTCCACCTTTGTAACCACTCAAGTTGCAATTATGGGTTCGTCCTCTCCTCAGTTATACTTCGAGAGTCAAAAAATGCCTTCCCTAGTCTTTGAAGTCCCACTTCTCTTCCACTCTTATCAGCATCCACAGAGCCCCACGTTATCAGGTGTCTTTACACGTTGTTCTGAGATTGAAGTTGAATAGCCGAACCAACCTAACACTATCAACGGACAAGTCTGCGTTTACCCGTTGACACTTGCCTTTGGTTAGAAATTGAATTGTACAATGAACCATACTTAAATATTCAGATTGTACAGTCCGTGAATCTGAGAATGGACAATATGCAACCCTAAAACTTCTTCTATGGCGGGGGTTTAAGTTCAAAAGGTCCTAATCTAAGTCAGACTTATAAGAACTTTCAGTGATATTAGTAATCAAAATTACAATCACAGCGTCAGCTTTCAATCACTGAGGTCGATATGGAGTTTGGATAATTAGAACTTCTAATAGAGGAGTATTAAATTAAGACTTCCTGAGGAGCATGAGATCTCTATATTAGGAATTCAATTCGAAATACTATCCAGTAGTTCTTGATCACCGAGTCTTATGAATTAAAGAAGGAAACTATCGTGGTCGTTATTTAAATAGATGTTGTTCGATTAAGACACTTCTATAGATTCCGAATTAAACTCTTTGTGGAAGTACGAAGTCTAAACTATTATGTTAATTATTGTGAACGAAGCACATTTAACATTTAGAACACCAGAAACAAAGTCACAATTTATTCACTAAGCTGTCTTAGGATCACTTAAGATGAAATCTTTATGTCTGTGTCTTCTCGGATCCGTTTAGATATATTCACGTGCTGATGAAGCGTTTGTTAGCTTTAATTTGCCTAAGTAGTAAAGTAATTATTAGCTGGTGTATTTATGTAAAGTCAATTTCACCACCAACAACAGAGTTGGTGTGACATATGTTTGGAACGCGAAGGCCGTTTACCCAGCCTTTTACATTTAGTGAAGACCTCTTTAGATACTCGAGTAACACGTGCCATACACCGGTCTTATATGCGAGCATAGTTTAGGAATAGCATGTCACGTCTCACACTATTGCAGCACATTTGTTACGTACCGTCTCATAAATCAATCTCCGAACATGACATTGGCAAACACAATTCATCGAGTTAGGAAATCCAATCCTCTCTGTAAGTGATGATCCTTTCCAAAATGATGTAACGTGGCCGTCGCTATGACCATTGCCCATATGAGACACAAGTTGAGAATAAAAATACACATAAGAACTTGATGGACCCTTAATCTGATATAGGTCATCACACTCGCGAATAAAAATTTCAATTAGATTAAGACCAGGAAGTATCAGTAACTAAGCGCGTGAAGACTATTTCAAAAGCTCTGTTAGTACCACATTACACCAAAAATGGTGATTTATCCGCCGAAGAGTGGAATTCCCGCCAAAAACTGATTATATAAGGGCTGCGCACGACCTTTAGGAGGATGAGACGTAGCTCTACGACCTATCTAGTGCTTTCGGAAATTGAAAATGGTGCGATGGAGTTGAGCTCATGGAATTCTCGCATGTGATATGCTGTTTTTGGTTTGTGTGTTGATCGAGCATAATATCAAGGGTCGATCGCCAACAATACAGACTGAATCTGTATAAATCTTAGTCGTTAATCTCAAATCTGAAAGAGAACGAACGCAACCGAATACCTATTGGTGCCAAACTTAATAGCTGTGAAATGAGGCGTAGCCCACATTTTGATATGGTAGATACCAAAGTGAACTACATAAGTAGTTGTGGTTATCTTGGGTGGACATGGTAACGAATATCTCCATGCAAATCTGAAAATCCAAAACATTATACGCAAACAGCCACGCATTTTGTTAAGCTAATAAGGTCCTTCTATCATACTTATTAGCTACTACAATTGAGTATCAACAATAAGAAATCCGATAAACAACACTCATATTGAAAATCATCAACTAAGAAGCCTATGTGAGACTCTATTTAAAACGTTAGAAAAGCACACTAATATTAACACATCAGGTATGCAAAGTTTTATAGAGCTAGTATTCAATTATAGTAGTACATCACATAAGCGAAAGACACTCCATACAAACGGACAACATTATTCAGCAAATACATCTTGATTTGTTAGTCATATTAATAAGGTGATTAGAAAAACCATCAATAGTGGAGTTCGTCTTAGATTCGTCCTATCAGATTTACACATCCAAGACTTCGTTATTAATGAACTTGTATGAACAAGCGATTTAAGAAATTACCAGGTCCCTTGTTTAATAGAAACTAATGATAAAAATCTAACAAGTCGTAGTGATAGTGAAAAACATTAGTATATATACAAGAACATTCAAGAATAGGGCATAGTAGAAAGTGTTAGAAGCATGATAATAGTATGGGTTCCTCCTCACTCTTGTTCACTGCAAACAATCAAATTTGTTTAGGAATAAAAATCAAAGGAATATCGCCACGATAGGATTGTGAATTGCTAATTGAGACAAACCAACAACGCATAAGTTTATCGTAAAATTAAAATGATCCATATTCAAAATCAGAGCTAATGTAATATCATTACTAAGGAATAATATCGAAATAGATCTAAAGATCACTTGAAATACACCAAAAACCAATTGAAGAAACACACTGTTTGAGAAAATCATACATGAAATAAATATAATATAGACCTTACATATATTCACAACAGTGAATCTAAACAATTGTAGCTTAGATTTTATCATTCTAACATGTGTGTTTAATGACTTTACACCTTAGAATAGCATTCTAAAGAATACAATAAACGCAATTATGATTAATCAATTAAGAAGAAGAGACAAAACGATTATATAAAAGATAGAGAGTGATCAAAAAATTAGAAGAGGTTATTTGTTGAGTAATCTCAGATTAATATAACTCTTTAGCTTAATATATCGCTAATGAATAATGATACGATAAAAACGGAGAATCCTGATGCTTTTGAATTCAGCAAAGAACCGACAATGTAGTATATGAGTGTTTTTCTTGAGAAGAAGAAGAGATACAAATTTACTTAGTACGGATCGTGATCTTTTGTTATGCAAATGGTGGCACAAGTATGGTACATTTTTTACATAGGATATGTGGTAGTTGCGAAACAGTTCTTCACAGTTGAGGAGTGTAAGATTCAGTAGAACAACAACGAGACAGAACAGAGACATACATCAGGCAACATGCAAGACGACAAACAACAACAACGGCAAACACTCGGAAACAACAACAACAACAAAGCATATATACTATATAGAACCACACAAGCAAACAAGGCCAAAACAACACAACAGAAGAACAACAACAACAACGAACAACAACTAGAGACATAGAAGCAAAAACACACTGCACTTAAATCAAATCGATGAGCCAACGGAAGACGAATCAAACAACAACTAACTACAAGCAAACAACAACAACAAACAACAACAACAGACAACCAACAACAACAACAACAACAGACAACAACAAACCAACAAACAACAACAACAACAACAACAACAACAAGCCTAAGACAACAACGATATATCAACCCACCTAACAACAACAACAACAACAACAACAACAACAACAACAACAACAGATACGAACAACGAACATGAATAACGACAGACAAAAACCTAACACAGTAAGCCATACTACACAAACAAAAACACACACTATAATCTATCTCACAGAGCCAATAATCATTATTAAGATAATGCTATTAAGAATTGTGAATTCTTCACGATAAAATTATTCCACGCAATAATGCTTTTGTAATTAGAAAATTTTCCAATTTTTGAGCATGTCATTGGACAAAATTCCGCTAATTTGTCTAAGCTCTTGAAAAAATTCACAAGAATCAATAATTTTGTTGAAATTCCTGTAACAACACCAAATTAACACAGCATGATGTGTACACTAATCGTCTTGCTGGTTCGGAGTGATATATCAACTCTGATTTCTGTTGTAATTATACTTGGGCACAAACACGCTCAACGTATTACCATGATCGATGTGATTGATATTCACATTTTCTGCACAACATAAAACAACAACCATTTCTGACAGCAGATAAGTAAGCAATCTTTCTAAACTTTTCCTAGCAGCTCATTTATTCTATAAGCTGAATGGTTTAGAAAGGTACACCAATTCTCGATTCTCAACTTAGTCGTGTTTAAAAGAATATATTCCCGTACGCATCTCCTAGAACAACTTAGCCTTGCATACCTCTCCACTTAGCCATAAGTAATTTTCTGGTCTGAATCTGATACATTCTCATATAGTAAAAGTAACGACCGATTACTTTTCATATTCAGTTATTTCCGGTAATTAACACTCTCAATTATATATATACTCACTGTATAAAAAATACTACACAACGAGTCAGATCATCTTACATGACAGTCTCATGCTATAAAACATATTGTGCAAAATTGGTAGAAATCATAGAAAATCAGACACTATATATTTACATAAGAGAATTATAAGATATCTTGTGCCGGATTCAGGAAAAAATGCTCTGACTAGAGAACAAGCGGATACATGGTGTATAAGACACAATAGAATGACTTACCCATGAGAAATGGAATTCCAGTTCCAGCTTGTAACTTGTTTGACTAAATATCCTTTTTTGTTAATTTGGATCGAAGTTTTGTTACATAAAAAATGCGCGTGATGAACGCGATTAAAATATAATTTATTCTGCCCTAAAATGTATTGACATGTGACTGCAATCTTGTTAAAATATCACTTCCATGAAACTTTAATACTATCCATAGATTTATAAAGCGTACGCCATCAACGGAAATTGACCAATGGAATTATTCTGTCCAAAACTATTATTAAGATGAGTTCAAAGCATCTTTCCTGGAGCGAGTCGAAACAAACGCAGAGATTCCCAAGGGTATGTTTTCATCTGTAAACGAGCTTATGCAAAATTTAGTCTACATTTCAAGATTGGAGAGGCGCCACCATGATACTTATCATTAAGAGTGCTAGTCTAGCGAGAAACAATGTCATAATTCTATCCATACCTATACATGCAAAGACATGTATAAGCCGCGAATATCGTGAATGCTGTATTTCATCTGAGTGTCCATCCATTCTTTATGTGGTGGGCTCAATTCTTATGTCCGATGTCGAGCTTCAACCAATGAGCCCATCATCTATACGTAGTGCCGGATGAGGAAGTAATAGAGTTCTCTGCGTCTAGCAGGAGTGAAGCTTTCCAATCAACATTCTGCAATCTCTTCTCGAGGGTGAGGCTCGCCATATTCAATATCCAACACCTGCAATAATATCTTATATAAACACAATATACCACCATCAATCAACTTCAATAGCATTTTTTAGTTTCCGACTCTACTCCCAGTGTTGCCAAAGTCCACCATCCCTCTCAGACATTGTCCTGCGTCACAAGCCTCCTCACAAGCCTTTTGACCTTCAGATTATTCCACACCTTTATCCTAGACCTTAACATCCCATTCGACTGGATTTCTATTAAGACGATCCAAATAGAAAATCTACATAATTGACAAACATTAGAAGAAGAGCAAATCATTTTTTAATTAGATTAAGAACAAAAATTTAGAAGTAATACTAAAACTCACCGCAACAAAGAGGTGCAACCACCGCCAACCCGAGCAAAACCCTCATTATAGAATCTGCTACCAACCTATCTAACACTCAGCCATTAGCTTCTCAAGAAACAAGTTTGCACCAAATGTATCCTTTGGCCTGCTACTGCACACCAATTGCAAAGCACAATTCCTTTGGAACACCGACTGCATTGAGTGGACATAAGAACCATGTCCAATCAGCGATCAGAACACTCTTGAATCTTCCCATCTCATCTATTTTCAATTTAAGATTAGTCTATTCCACAACCAAATTTCGAGTACAAGTCCCTTACGGTGACAAGCTTCCTTGAACTTTCCCTCCACACTGCGTCCAAAACTTCCCTGTACTTTCCCCTAGTGTATGACCTTCTCATAAACAAGTTAGATGCATACACTGATCACCGTCTAGACCCCCTTAGCCAATCCCAATATCCACCTAACCTAAACACAAGAAAACTAAAGCTCTTCCCCAACATACAAACATTTCATTCAATGGATCTATTCGGGTCATCAACCAATAACACAGACCCTTGGGACGGTGCATTTGAACTAAGTATAACAACCCGACCGAATCCCATTTCTTGTAACCAAACTAATTTTTGAATCATCAAATGTCCCAATTAATTTTTCACAAATGTCTCCCCTTGTATATCACATAGACATCTGATATGATTACAATTACAATTTGACCCAATCACTTATTCCATCATGATAACCAACTATATGCCTAATACGAGTAGTGTGACGAAAACTCACCCGTTTTAGGCTTTTATCCCACACGCTAAGAACTAGGCCCGATGCCTTCACAATGCCTCCCCTATGTCTTTGACATGTCCTATCGCGATAATAACAATTAATTCAACAGCAAACCAGAGACAAAGTACTTTTGCCGTATGAAGATCCTTGACAATACCTGTAACTGTCGACCATTACTAAACAACCTTCCTGATCAAAATCCATCGTTTCCTCTGCAAATTACAACAAAAAAGTACCATTCAAATATGTGAACGAAGAAGCAACTTGTCCACACAATACTAATCTTCAAACATCGTAATCACCTTCCCCTTATTCTTCCTTTTGCCCCACTTTTCCTACACAACCTTTCTTATTTCGGCATCATCTGCTCTGAATCTCTGTACATTCAACTGGACGATTCAATGTCAAGTAATGTGCAATTGCGAACTTCTCCACCACCCTTTCGGCCATCAACACAGAAAGCAATGTGAAAAATGGGCTACAACATCACATATATGAATGAGACCTTTATTGGCCATAACAACGAAGAAGTATTACACCACCTGTATTGACCAGACTGGATACGAAAGAATTATGCTTTGTTGCGTAGTGATCACAAGACAATGAAAGTGTACTCAAGGTTCCTGTCATAATTTTTTCGATAGAATAGTTTCTCATCTTACACAAAGAGTGGAAGGCATGTCATTTTTCCCAACAGGCAAAACAACAAAACTATAAATCTATAATAGAAAAGGTATAATGTCAAAGTATCATGTAAAGACCCTGCAGTAAGACTGTTGATGAAATTTCTTTCTGTTTGATCATTCTTATTCCTAAACAACTATGAAAGCACAAAATTAAAGTTCAGACTATACTCAAGAGTCTCAAGTACTCATGTCCACCTAAGAAGCACTGCATCTTAATGGACATAGAATCAACAATGTAGAAGTAATGCAAAATCCTTAAACAATTCTCTAACGTTTGGAGTATTGTCTCTTATTATTTTTATTCTAGGAGTGATCCCAACAGAGCTAGAAATCAGTGAACGAATATTATCGGTTCCTCTGGTGATACCTTGGCTTCTAAATTTGTCTAGACTCTAGATTTTCATTGGCATTGATACCCACTTTCAAGGCACCACTAAACCTCAAAGAAACTTGATAAATGAAACTGTTAAGATTATTGCAGGTGCACCTATGTTGAGTAGGTCACCTACAGGTTTCACCAGTTCGGCCCTCACAGCGATACAACAGCTTCATGTGGTCCAAAGCCTCCAAGAGAAAGCCACTTCTAATGACAGGTCTCAAAGTTTAACAAAAACACAATATCCAAAAGCAACGCATGTTTTCCAACTGATTTCAAACAAACTAAACTTCTAGACTTTCCTAACACAACATAGACATTGTTTTCCAACTTTTAATTGCAAGCAACTATACTAACATCAATTTTATGTCATTACATATTGCGTCCTGATGTATCACAAATCAATGAAGTTTTCTAATGAAGTTTTCACATAGGAAATCCCAACGATTTTTAAATGTCAGCTTTGATTTGTTTTTTGTTACCATTAACGTATTTGTCACAACTTAACACCAAATTAACACTAATTATCCCTAAATCAATTTGAAGTTTTCTAATTTGAATGAGGTTTAACACAATTTCATCATTACATTATCACAGCATTATCACATTAATCTAATATTTTCACAATACACAAAATTAACACTAATTAGAAATAATTTACTGATTTTTTGCAAATTGACATATCTACCAAAACAGCAAGCCTTCAAGGGCAACTTGTTTAATTTTGCAAAAATAATCTAAGCACGAGCTAGTTCAATACTTACATTACAACATTAAATTAAAAACACCCATTGATTGAAAAGCACAATCAAAAAACAATACAAACAAAATGGACATCTCAAAATAAATCCGTAAATCCAAATAATACATCTACAATATTGGCATCGAAGAAGTGCAGGTCGATTTACTGCAATATCAAGCAATGAATTTCGTGAATTTGATGAGAAAGCAACCACAAAATGAGAGTGCACACCCCCCGTCTTACAAGAGCACTCTCTCACTCACTCGATTTTCCTCTTGGCGAAATTGAAGATAATGGAGCTTGGATTGTGTCGAGTAATTAAAGGAAGGTGAGTAACAGTTGAGAACGTTACAGAGCTAAAKGTCYTTTTTTGGGGGTTAAGTTGAGTAGCACATGACTATTAGCTACAACTTGCCTAATATTGCGAAAATGCCATTGGATATCATATCTATCCAAATATTTTGGATACACCAGGAATTTCGCAAAATTTGCCTAACTAATGTATGTAATGATATTTTGCAGGAATTCTACCAAGATCTGAATGCAAAACTGAGGCAATACGGACATGTGAGGCATCTGTACGTGTGTGACTACACGCGCCATAACACCCAAATGGRCGGTCACGCCCTAGTRRAATACCGAACATTCGACCAAGCTTTCGTTGCACTCCGTGACCTAGACGGGYCCTTTTTCAAGGGAATACCCGTCGTTGTTGAGTTCTCTCCCATTAAGGATTTGCGTCGTTCCGTTTGTCCTGTATACGAAGATGAAGACTCCTGTATCGWGAGCAATAACTATTMTCAGTTTTTGCATAGGAAAAAAACTCAACGTGATTGGACTCCTTCTGCCATAAGGCGTCGTGACCGCCTGCGTAAAAAGAAAGCTGCTCAATATGRTGCTCTATGTGCAAGGTTAGAGTTGTTGCGTGCCGAAGCCGCCGATGRTGATGATGAGCATGGCCCTGCCCCTGAATTTGAAGATACATATAGTTTATTCGAGCAATGGAGTTGTGGTAGGGATGCGGAGCTCGCGATGAAACGCGCTGCTGCTGCCTTGGAGGCCATGGAGCAAACAAACATTTGAAAGATCGAGATGCGCAAAAGCCACTTCAACGTCAATGCTCATCAGATGTTGCGGGTATACTAGCTATTAATTAATTAATTAATTATTAATGTGCTCTTAATTTGACTAATGTTTTGGTCTTATATTTCTCCTTTTGTAACCGCCATTGCATATATATACTTCCTCCGTTTTTTTTACTGAAAGCTTTGTCAAATTTCGAATTTGGAAATATCAATTAATGAAAACTTATTTTTCTTTCTTTTTGCATGTCATTTTTTTCAATATATTTCTTTATCACATGTCTCACTTTCTCTCTTTAACTTTCACACTCATAATCAAATTTTTGCTTAGGAATCCGAGTCTCTCTCAAAATTTTAATTAAAACAAATGGATGAAATATATTATTATATATATATATATATATATATATATTATATTAATATATATTATTATATATATATATATATATATATATATATATAATGAGAAGTGTGAGAAGTAATGTTGATCGTTGAATTTTGAATGGAGGGTCAAGAATTATTTCATGAAAAAGGTAATGTATAAATTTTCTACATAGATGTGCACGAATTTTCCTATGAATGGAAGTGCAAAAACCAAAAAATATTCACATTTACATAAAATTTATGCACATGAATCTTGGCCGTCTCAAAAATCAACGACCAAAATTATTCTCACACTTTTCATTTTAGGGTTATTCTCATTGGATCCTACTTCACTATCTTTATATAGTTTCATACTTTCCGCAAAGAGAAGAATTAGATTATCAAATCAAAACACAACTCCAAATCATATATTCATCGATCATAATAATTAATAATTAAACATCATTCACATCACCAGAATTATAGATTCACTAGTTTTTTAGTGCACGCTATGCGTGCTTGAAACTTGTAAAGAAATTTAAAAAATGTTTAATTTATATTTCAATTTGACGCTCTTTGAATTGTAAGAATTGTGTATTTTTTTCAATCATAATTTTTTTACCATCAATGTTTAGGTTTTAAGTAGTATTTATTTGATAAATTTAAAACCTTCCTTTGATTGGAAATTTATATAGGGAGTGAACTAATTGAGGAAGATTTAATTATGTTAGTTTATATTTATCAAGGCGAATAAAACTTTCCTAGGGAGGACACCATTGCTCCCCCCTTGGCTTATTAATAGAGATAATTCATAATCAATTAAAATAATACTCCCTCCGTTCCACCAAGAACGTGTCATACACTATTTAGATCTAAAATATGGAAACTAATATTATAAAGAAAGGGGTTAAAAAGTAGATTTAATTGGAGAGAGAAACAAATAAATTGTATTGTTTTAATGTATATGAGTGTGTTGCAAAGTGAATAATGGTTCCACATGTGGGACACCACAATTAAATAATAATATAAAGTTTCCTAAAATGGAATAAAGTGGAAGTGGCAGGATCTTCATGGAACGTCTATATGAGTAAGTGGCAGGAACTTCGTGGAACAGGGAGTAATAAGAATTACATATTCATAAACATTGATTATGTAAACAATTAAATGATTTGATTCATTTATTATATAACATATAGTTATAAATAAAAAACTAAAATATATAATATATTGTGGCAAAATTAACTGTTTGAGCCTTTTTATACCTAAGCCTCCGACTTTGTGAGATCGAAATGTGACTTTTCAAAGTCATGTACATACGTAGTATGCTATTCGGGTCTTTAATTAAATGAAAAGCCTACTACTCTTTCTCAACAGGTACTCCTAATAACAAAGGAAACTAAAGTATCCGTATGATACAACGGCGGCAATCTAGTATCCAAATTTAAATTAAAAATTATACTTCAAATATCTATCGATTAGTCAAAATGCGTATCGTATCCGAATATCGTTATCGATACGGATACTCCTCAACTACGGAGTACTGTATTGATCGGTGGTACACCACTTACATAGTTACCGTACATCTATCCCAAACCTTTAAAAACGGCTTTTCAAAACAATAATATTGTCCATTTTTGAAGAACAAGATAAGAAAGAAAGACCATGATAACCCTTAATAATGTAGGTTGCCAACTTACATTGAATCCTCAAAATTTCACAATTAAATCATCAAAATAATCCAATAACATCTTTTCATCTTCTCATTTGATAGTTGCTCATCATCAACCAATAAATAGATGTAGTAGAAGATTGTTGCTCTCAACTTCTACCATAATTTCAACTGTATCCCCTGCTACATTTTCTCATTTTCTGATGCTTCTTTGTCATCATCAACTCCACTAATTCAAATGATTCTACTGCTAAATTCTACGAATGGAGCACCTGTGGAAAATTAAGGTACCTTTCAAATACAAAATGTTACTTTGAATATCATGCACTCACTTCCTGCCTGTAGGGGAGTGCTAATTCCAAGGTGATATATTTTGATCCTACATGTTCTGGATGTGCAAATTATGTTGTCACATGTCCACTTATTCAGAGTTGTCCTCTTCTTCTGCTCTCTGGAATCTGGTGCTCCAACATTTTGTAATCTGCCTGCATTTGATTATGGAAATTCCACAACCTACCTTGGAGCTGCATGTGGAATACACATTTTTTTCTCCAAAATCCTGGGCAATACTTTCACCACCACACTATGGCAACATTTGGAGAATGAGAAATAAATGTGTTTTGAAGGGCTAATGAAGCACCCTTGCAATTTTTCATGCTATGAAATATGATCTAATTGCTATTCAGGATACTTTTTTAAACAAGGAGATTTTGGTGACCCAGGGCTTAGCAAATACTGGACCACGCCACAACCAGGTGTGCTAAATTGAATGTGGATGCTGCTGGCTTGCTACTGCTGATCCTAACTCAGGAGGTGGTGCTTACTCAGAGACTCCCAAGGCAAATGGTTAATGGGGTTCTCGAAAAATCCATTCATTCTTAACAGTCTAGCTGCTGAGCTTATCACCTCAAGGAAGTGTTGATTATATGGCCAAAACGTTTAAAGCAGACAGGTGAGGTGGAGACTGATGCCAAGCACTCACAATCATGCTGGATGAAGCTTCGAACATACAGAGACCTGAACTACACCCAATTAATTGTAGTAGTCAGCAATGATTGGATGAAAGTTGGGTGGTGACCTTCCCACTCAAACGTGAGGCCAGGGGTAGCTCATGAATATGCTAGTATGCTAGGCGCATGTCTCCTGTGGAACCACTCATCTGGATGTCCCTGGATAGCTTGCCCCAGCATCGCTATGATATGCTGCACATTGGCGGGCTCCTCCTTCTACCACTGATGTTCGTTTCTTCACGTTTCAGTTTCAGTGGACTGATTTTTATGCCCTCACCTCCACTAGTGTCTTTGTAAACAATACGATATTTACTCTTTTCAGCGGCTTAGCTATGATGCATATATATTTCTAGACTCTAATATGTACTGTAGCTGTATGTTTAACCTCCTTAGTTCCATTTTGGTCCGCGGAACTAAGAGATGATTAATATATATCCTTATTACGTAAAAAAATACTGCTAAATTCTACGAGCTCCCGAATTCCGGCGGTGTTAAGGCGTTAGACCTTCGTATCGGCACCGGCTCCACCCCTATTGATGGTGACCAGGTTTGTCTACGGCTATGTCTATAAGCTAATAATTCGTATTATCTAAATTTAATTATCTCGTTTTATCCATATGATTTGTTCAAACTCCTATTATGATTTCGATTTCTCAATCCATGGTACTACAATACACTGATTTTACTTCACTTCAAATTGGCAATTATTGCATTATGTTACTAAAAATTGGCTTAAATTTTTTAAGATGTTGTACTTGTATAAAATGAAATTTAAAGACTAAAATATAGGGTTTTTTTTTTTGTCAAAAACCACCTTTTCTAAGGGTATTTTGCGAGAAACTACCTAATTGCGACATCTTTTAATTTGTAGCTATATTAGTTGTTGACTACTACCTTTCTATCGGAATTCGGCGTTGACTCCCTCATTTCTAACCTTCTTGTCATCGGCTTGGACTAGCTAGCACAACTATGGCGTTAATGTGGACCTTCTCATAGCTCAAAAATAGTAACAATCCAACTGCTAGCAATAATTGAAGGTGCTGCTCGTAGACTTGGGTGGGTATCGTTGGGGAGCTTGGGGGCGAAGTTGTTGGACTTGTAGACTTCATGGTCGAAGGACTCGAAGGTGTGGCTCGAGCCGATGACAATAGGATCGGAAATGAAGGAGTCAACGCCGAATTCCGGTAAAAAGGTGATGATCAACAACTAATATAGCTGCAAAAGGAGGTTTTTCACAATTAGCTTTAGAGTAATTTCTCGCAAAATATCCACTAGAAAAGGTGATTTTTGACAAAAGAAAAACTCTAAAATATATTTGGTTTATGAATGGAATTGACAACTCATACCACGGTTTAATTTATATTTTGGTTGAGATATAAATTTTCTTGATTTTATGTTATGTTAATTGACAATAACTTTAATTTTGGCATATAAATAWATAATCGAGAAGGTAGCAATACATTACTATGGAAGATTGGCAGCAAAGCAAGGGTGGCGGTTTGATTCAACTTATGATCACAAAGATTCAACTGGAGAACCAACCCCTTTCATCTTCACCCTTGGCTCCAACAAAGTAACTTTCATTTGTTTTGTTTTTTCCAAAGSATATTTTGGCAAATTTTAAAGTACATCTGGTTGTACGATACAARTACACTCAATTTTCCTTGATTAACRGGTGGTCCACCAAAAATGAAGATGTAAATGAGAGAGGTTGTATCGTATAACTGGTGMTACTATAGGCATCATCATTGAATATTTTATGTGTCAATTGTGTAATTCATGGTTGATTAAGTTTTAATTTGTTTGTTGTTAATTAAGAATAGTACTATCATGTATTATTATTTGATRAGGTAATTTCAGGAATAGAAGTAGCAGTAAGATCAATGAGAGTAGGAGGGGTAAGAAGAGTAGTCATTCCACCATCACAAGGATACCAAAACACGACTCAAGAACCTCTACCACCCAATGTAAGTGTCTTCTTCTCTCATTTTCATTAGCGTCTTTTAATTATATTCGAGATTTTATTCCTATAACACTCTAATAATTACCCCTATTAACCTAACTGATCATTTCTAATTAAACTTAATTATGATGTTTTCATCCTCACTTCGAATCCAACCTCTGATCGCAATGACTTCACTAGGAGCTTTGTTTATGAGATTCTAAGTTTCTTCCACTGTTTTTCTGTTTCGCTTATTTATCCTACTAATCATGTTTGTAATCGTTTGAGGGGCTAACCCTCCCTCCCTTATACTCTGTCAAAAAAAAAAAACTCAATTCAATTTTTTTACCAAAGTTGAAAAAAATGAATCCATGATGAAAACATCGTAATTAAGTTTAAATATAAATGAAAATAGAATCAAATTTGGTTAATAAGGGWTAGRTCAAGTGYTAAAAGCATCTCTTCCGATTRCAGAGATTRTGYWATCGATTCTCGTCCCTGCGGGGAAATAGAAGTGTTTTAGGAGAGAATCTTGGTTGAAGTGGMCCCAACCAATCGAGTTASCTACTAAATTAGATGGTGATTCGCAAGACCAGTTTTGCCAAATGGTATGTAARGTAGTTCATTTTATAGCTATTGATTGTGTTTGTAACAGTTTTTTGATAGGCAAAGATTGTTCACTACAATTTTCAATCTCGCGCTTGTTAATGTGAGAAAGGTTTGACGTTAGCCATCCTCCTATTCGATATAGAGCTATAAATGTCAAGCGTTAAAACATGGCTACGATGGATTAATATAATCTCACTCTTTTCTTATACTGTATTAAAGTTTGTAAGCACAATGATGTTGAATTGAATTCGATGAATGTTCAATATGCACGGTAGTAAGTTAGTAACATTATTAATGAGAAGTTTTTATACATCATTTTATTTTAATTTTTTAAAATTTGTTTTGTATTCTATGGATTATATCACTTCTTTTCTTTAACTATCTAGTTTTTAACATGGCGATGCGTGACGATTTTTCTATCTGATTACTATTGTATATAGCTCTATAGAAAGTTTATATGCATGAGCCTATATTGTAGATTTAATGTTTATCGTTAATTAAATAATAAAATATATAACATTTACAAAGAAAATTTAAATTATGAGAAAATCATCAATACTTGTTTGATTATGAGATTTGGAAAAATTTAATAAAAATACAATACTCGATTTCATAAATTATGAAAAATTATTTGACAAAGTAATGACATAAACGAACGTATTTTTGTGTGAAGTTTTTTTCACAATTATTATTCATTCAAATTATTTGAATAGGAATTAAAATTCTACTTTTTCTATAAATAAAATAAGATAACGTAATATTATTAAAAATGTTTTTAAATTTGAATTCTATAAAATGAGAACTAACAAAATATGACTTATTGTTTTGTATCATTTTAATCCATATTAAATTAATCTCTATCTATTATTTGTCTTTTAACCCGTTTTCACTTACTTTCTCACTTTCATTACTTTTCTCCTTTTACACACACTCTCTTCAATTTATTTTTACTTTTTGACCTCATTCATATTATAACACAATATTTTTAAATTTTTTCTCCCAAATAGTAATGCACAATTTATTAGAAATAGAGGGAGTATGATGATAAATGAGTATGAGTAAAGAGTAATTATGAGTAATATTTTAGAGATTATAATTTTTCCCAAATTGATATATTATTTTTGCTAGACTCTTACTTCTTTGATATTAATTTCATTTGACAATTGAAAGAAGTGTTATTTTGTGTTATAAATTTTTGAAATGATTGTGATTGATTAGAATTATTTCATTAATGACATATCATGAAATTTGCAAAAGAGAGAGGTGAAATGGTTATTTTTAGGTGGACACCGCCACCACCTCCCCGTCCCTTATATAAGCCATATAGTGGCAAGGATTTTCGGTTCGTTGCTCCAATGAATCAAAACATTATTGTTGACAACATATCAAATTTATCATTTTGAAATAGGATTAAAGTCTAAGATTATTGTTGTCTATATTTGCTAAATACTCTTGTTAAAGGTTATTGTTGAAAATGGGTTTACGAAACATCTAACTTGTGAATCTTCTCTTCGATGCTTTCTATTAGTTTAGGTTCTTATGTTAAATAAACCTTTTGACAATATGCATCCAAATAAGTACGAAATTTAAATAGAGATTAGTGGTTGAATAAAAATTTAAAAAACTACAACTGTCTAATGGTAGCCGATTTAATTTAATATGATTCATTCAAATTTGTTAAAATTAGTTAAAAAAAGTCAAAATTGGATGTTACTATGGTTCATTGGAATAGACTACCACAATTAATATTAGGGAACTAATCATGTTTTTCTTAATTTTTGAGGATTTCCATTGAAATTGTGGGCCGGATAGTATACAATGGTATGCCATTGATACTTGAGTTGTGTATGTGTGTTTGATCATCTTCATCTTCATCAATCACAAAGTGCGGTGTGATTTTCTCCTGGTACCGAGTTTTTCACGGTAAATCTTGTCTATTCACTCATTTATGCTTTGTTTCATTTACTACTTTTACATCTTTCGGTAGATTGTTAGTTGGCTAAGTGTTCGATAATTAGTCGAACACGAGCCTTTGATCCTAACATGCTAATCGAAGTCGCAAATAATTTAAAACAAAGTCGCATTTTCGAGCAAACTTCGTTATTACCTTTGCCCCAAAAACATACCACCACCTCGCAACCACCGCCGACTAAGCCTATCATGGCAACGCCTAACCCAAGCGACCTAGGCCATGCTGAGGCTCGTCTAGATTGGACGTCAATTGTTATTTGAAGTCACAAAGGGCACCGACGCCCAAACTAGGCGAGCTACCATGGCTTGGTCGCCTGGGCTAGGCGCCACCCACCATGGTACGTAGGCTCGCCTAACCCAGGCGGCCAAACCATGGTACGTAGGCTCACCTAACCCAGGCGGCCAAACCATGGTATGCTCACCTAGTTTGGGCGCCTAGCGATTAACAAAGTAAAAAAAAAAAAAAAAACTTGCGAAGGAAGGGGCTTGCTGGTGTTGGTGGTTTGGGAGGGGGAGAAAAGGATGGACAGGTTAGGGAGGGTACGTGGTGTTGGGTGTTGGCTGCTGGTGTTAGGTGAGGTGTTGGTGGTTATGGAGGGGGAGAAGAGGAAGGGCAGGTTAGGGAGGGTGGTGTTAAGTGTTGGCTGTTAGTGTTGGGTGGTTACTGGTTAGGAAGGAGAGAAGAAGAAGGGTAAATTCGTCCATTCACATGAAATTGCGATTTCGAATAGCATTTCAGTTTCTTTAGTTATCATATCAAATAAATTATAATTAAGTCTCAGGTTTTCATATTATCTTTTTCTAATTTGTTAAGTTACAACTACGATTACTATTTTCATGCTAAATATTTTTTATCTATTGTTTTTAAYTATACCTACCAAAACTCACAAAATAAGCAAATTTATACTCCGCATATAACATACATTGTTTYTATWTGTTGGCCCGAATGGCTTGAGGCATCGCTCGGGCCAAAACACTAATTTCATTTTTTAAAATCAATGYTTGATGATGTATGAAGAGAAAATTAGATGAGATTTTTAAATTTTTAAATTTTAATTGTAAATTAGATGTCAAAATCATAAAATAAGAAATGAATGAYAATTAATGGAGAGAGGATCTTAACTCATAAAATACCAATGTGAGCTATATAGAAATTTAATTTTTCATTGCAAATTTGCAATGATAAAAAAAAAGGAAACTTTCATAATTTGATGAACATCCGAAAAACCATGAGATGATAATAAAAATAAAAAGAGCTTATTTTGCCGCCGGCAGCACATTTTCTTACAACACTGTCTCAGACTCTCATTGACGGCTTTCAACAATATTTCTCTCTCTTTCAGACNTTGATGATGTATGAAGAGAAAATTAGATGAGATTTTTAAATTTTTAAATTTTAATTGTAAATTAGATGTCAAAATCATAAAATAAGAAATGAATGAGAATTAATGGAGAGAGGATCTTAACTCATAAAATACCAATGTGAGCTATATAGAAATTTAATTTTTTCATTGCAAATTTGCAATGATAAAAAAAAAGGAAACTTTCATAATTTGATGAACATCCGAAAAACCATGAGATGATAATAAAAATAAAAAGAGCTTATTTTGCCGCCGGCAGCACATTTTCTTACAACACTGTCTCAGACTCTCATTGACGGCTTTCAACAATATTTCTCTCTCTTTCAGACTTCAATTGCTCCACTCTTTTCCATTCTAAATTGGTATGTACTGAATTATTACATTCATTTCGGTAAATTTTTAAGTTTTTTTTCGATACATTTTGATATGCAACACAAAGTATGATATATGTTTTCTTATTGAATCATCTCCTGTTTTGTGTTTGTTTAACTTCTTGATGTTTAGTCATTCGTTTTCAATTGTTTTCTGCTCAGTTTGAAAACAGTGACATTTTGGTTGGGGTTTTGTGTTATTAATTTGTTTTATTTTTGTAAAGTTTGGATTTTTTTGAAGATAATTTGATAATGAATAGTGGGGGAGTGGTTGTAAATTTATGAATAATATGATTTACAGGTAGTATCTGCAAAAAAAAAAAAAAAAAAAAAAAAAGCCTTCGAATTTGATCTGGGTTTTGGTCAAAATGGTTTTTTTTTTTTTGAACTTTTACTTTTCAATTTATCATTTTGTTGTTGAGTTTTAATGATCCTCTAATTACATAGGAAATTTGTTGCAGTTGCTCTGTTAATGGTGGAAATTGAAATTCATAACATGGGTGATGTTGAGATTGAAGATTACAAGAACCGCGTCGATTCGGTGTTGTCACAAGTCAATAGGGTGAGTTTGCTGCTGAATTTGGATTATGCTGATTATTTGTTTAGTTATGATAGTTAGCAAGACAATTGTTTGTGAAAGGGCCAATTTAGAGACTTAGATTGATTTGTTAGTTCAAGAGCAGCTGATGCAAGGTGGTGTATACATCATATTTTGTCTAACCAACTTCAGGGGAGAGCCATACATATTAGACATTGGGTTGATGATAGGGTTGAGTGCTTAAATTGGCTGCTGAGTTTCATTTAATTTCTTCGAAAACACGTCTTTAAGTGTTTATTTGATGAGTGTGACACCCAAAACTCYTCTGTTCTAGCTGTTTGATCTGTAATTTGACTAGGTAGTTGTAAGTGAAATTGAAATTTGTTATGGTCTCTGTCGAATTCAATTTGGTTCCAATGTATGAAGTGTGTATTCAAGGTGTTTTTAGATTTATTCCATTTCTGTTGCGATTGCTATATTTTCTTAATTGAATGTGACTTTGTAAGGATGTTCGTAGGCACCAATCGCACAGTATTGTGTCTTCCTGCAGTGTTTAGATTTAAGGGAGGAAATAAAGCATTTAATATGTAAGCCTAACCTGAACATGTCAATCTTATAGCGAGGAAAATCAATGTCTTCATATGTATATGCCTAATGTAGGACTTTAAAAACTAAACTCTTTCCTATGTAATAGAATTAATGCAACAAATGAATATTTTTATACTTCACAGATAATACTCATTTGTCGTATTTATTCTGTTCCGGACGAAGTGATAGCAATTGTTTGCCTTTTGTGTTGATTAGTGAGGTATAGGCAGTTATAGAATCTTCTTATGAATATATTTATTTTTGGTCATTTACATTAAATGTATTTTGATTAGTTCATTGTGGCTGTATTTTTATCCTTCGCATCAGTGACTCACACTTTAAGTGTATATTGATGTTAACTATCTTGCAGACCACTTGGGAGTGTATTTTCTTTCTGTTGTAGTTTGTCCATATGAGATAGAATGACATTATGCATTCACATGCAGATTGAGCAAAGAGTTAATGAGATTGAACAGTTCTACGTGAACAATAATAAAAAGCAATCGAGCAGCTCAAAAGGTGGCTCAGCTTCGAAGGACAAAGATAAGGATAAGGATAAGGATAAACATGCTGCCCTCATAATAAAGCAGCAGCAAGATGCAGCTAGCAGGGAAGCAGCTGCCTCAAAGAGAATGCAGGAGCTAATACGCCAGTTTGGAAAAATATTACACCAGGTGGTTAATATTTCTCATCTTTGATTTGATTCTTAAGGATCCCAACAACAATTTTTTTGTTTGTGCCCTGAACTTTTTATTTTTATTTTGTATGCTTCTTCATTTTCTGAACATGCTACTCACTCTTGATGTTGGTAATGCAGTAAATGCACTGCAAGTCTGCAACCTTTGATAAAAAAAATGCATCAGGCTTTTCTGTGAACCCTGCATTGCTCAATTTTTTAGGTATTAAGTGTATTTTCAGGTGATAAGGAGCACAATGTTTTCCATTAGAGATACATTTCCTTTGATAGATGATATTCTCTATTTTTGAGTGAATAAAGATAGTATTATGTACTTTACCGTYGAGTTCACAAAGTTTTTGTGTTGTTGTTTCGTGTACTTTGRCCGATTCAGAAATTCAAATAAATTAGACTTTATTTTTATTCTGTAGAAAACTTTTAGCTTTCTCATAATGAATCTGATTCTCACTAAATGTGATTATGTGATGCAAAAATTGGTAAATCTCAGACTGTTTTTTCGATCATGATGGRTGTTCTGATGGTGCTAAACAAGTCCGGCGACAATTTGGTAAAATGAACTAAAGTTGGASATAATTTTGTTATAAAAACATACATACGGTGAAATCTTAATTTGGGAAAAAAAATCATGCGACAATGTGATTGATAACAAAATTATCTGGAAACAAATAAATTATATTTTTTAGCAAAACTGGTAATTACTCTTTATCCTCTTATTGTCCTTTAAATAATTGAAACAATGACTACCCATCTATTTTTCTATATTTGTGTAGGGAGTATTTATGTCTAGTTCAGTAGGCAATAACCAAATGTATTTAGTTGCAAATTTTGTTAACTGCAAGCTCTTCCTTTCTACATATTTTGTGTTATCAGTGGCTTCGCGAACTCAATTCAAATTTATGGCTGCATTATCGTTGGACTTGATCTTATTACCAAGTTTTTACTAGGTTTAGGTTAATATTACCAAATTGTTACTGCCAACCACTTTTTTGTATCACAAAATTGACAATCTGGTCTATTGACCTACTCCGTGAAGTCACTTTTTTGTATTGAGGATAAGATAAGCTAAAACCAACTACGTTTGTTTAGCCATGGGTGACATTGCGAAGAAGATGCCCCAACAAGGAAGGTGGAAAATTAGGGTTGGGGTTATGGCGTTTGTAGATGAGGTCAAGGAGACCTATTCTAGCTTGGATAAAATGAAACGAAGAGGAACATGAAGAGTCTATGTCTCTAGGTTTTTTAAGGAAATTTGTTAGCACTTAGCACTTGATAGAAGGGAGTATAGGAAGGGGATTTTAGTAGATGACATCATGATATGAAGATACATCAAGTAGTTCATATTCATATAGCCAACCTTGCATTGGGATCAAGGGTTCAATTGGTGTTCTTGTTGTTTATCTTTTGGCTAACCTTTTTCAGGATGATGCATGGATGAAGTCTTATATTTTGTGCAGGATTCATCTCTTTTCTTTATTTGTTTATACAATTGTAGTTTGACATAATGATAGTCTCATTATCAGTCATGTCATGCTGATAATACCTGTCTTTTCCTATCTGAGGGAAATGAATTCATCTGGCACATTGTTTGCTTCCTTTGAAGTCCTTAATGCRGATTGCATTTTGCAGATGATACCACTTATAATACAAATTCAAATAGGGTATCCCATCTAAGAGTGGCATCTATCTGTTATCTAATGGGTCTTTTGTTAAAATGAAAAATCTGATAAGTTGCCTTCTGTTTCATCAGAATACAAGAACTTCTGCCATTTGCAAGAATCCTCCTATCTTTTCTAAAGCTTACCTCGTTTTACTTCTAATGTAAAAATAAGAAATATTGTGTGTGGTTTAACTTTTTTGTACCATCTGTTCCAACTTCCTGCTGAGCTTGACTTTTAACATGTTTAGCAGTTAGCACAAGAACTTCATGTGTTTCAGCATCAAATTACTCCTCTTTCTTAATTTGCCATCTGCAATTATGTTTTACTTAAGGAATAATYACTGCCCTTGTAATTAAAGTATTCCTTTATGGGCACGCCTGCCGCCTTCCAGTAATTATGTTTGTTCGTCTTTTTATACTCAATACCTCGTCGTTGTATAATATTATCCAAGGCTTTAAAATAGCCATGTACATGCTGGGTTATCCCATATGGTATATAAATTGGCTATCAATCTTTTCTATATTTTGCTCTCAATCTCATTTTTATATGTTTCCCTGCGTGACTCTCTCTTCTGTGAAAAATGATCGTTGGGGTTTGATTGTATCTTTATCAATCTGGAGTCTGGACACTAGAATACTTTAGTGCAATGCTTTGTTCATGTCATTGTCTTTGCTCCTATGTTATTACTTATTACCTACAGCTGCAAGTGCATTGGTTCAAATATTATTACCTAGTTAATTCTTTCATTGTGTTTTAGATCACTCAACACAAGTGGGCATGGCCATTTATGGAGCCTGTAGATGTCAAAGGCCTCGGTTTGCATGATTACTATGAGGTAAGACCTTAATCTATCCTCATTCTGTTTAACAATGCTCTCAGGATTTCACTTGTTTAGCACTCTTCATTGTATTTCATGAAAACACTACTCTGTCCTTAAAAACTATCTGTTTTACTTTTTTATAAAAAAAATTATATCTGAAAGTTGTCACCTTTTGGGCTTTTTTGTGTCAAAAGTTTGATCAATTTATAATGTAAGATAATTGTTTAGGGAAATTCTCTTTGGTAACAATTTTTTTAAAACTTGTATTAGTGGTAACACTTTTAAAAATAAAAAAAATAAAAAAATCGAAGAATTATTTTTTAAGACTGGAGCTTTTATATTTGGTCTGAACTGTTATCGTTTCATTTTAGTAGTCCCCTACATGTCTGGTTTAAGAAGATATCTTCATAGTTGGGATTGTTCCAAGAAGTTACTTCTATTGTTGGGATGGTTCATTCTAGTTGGGACCTTTGTCATTTCACATTAGAATGCCAATAGTTGAGATCTTTAAATGAATTTGTTGAAGTTAAAGCTTAGAGATGAGAGGCCTGATTCTAAATGTTTTCTTTGGTATGCTGTGTGGATGTTAAGTGTTAACCCTTGTCTTCACAATCTTCTTTTGTTGGTCAATTTTTCACGCCTTTTAAGTTTTGTGGCTGTTTCACCTTCTCAACTTTGTATCTGTTTCTATCAGATAATTGAAAAACCTATGGATTTCAGTACAATTAAAGAAAAAATGGAAGCTAAAGAAGGCGACGGCTATAAACATGTACGAGAGATTAGTGCAGATATTAGGTTGGTTTTCAAGAATGCGATGAAATATAATGATGAAAAGAATGACTTCCATGTCATGGCAAAAACCTTGTTGGCAAAGTTTGAAGAAAAGTGGCTACAGTTTTTGCCTAAAGTTGTAGAAGAGGTGAGATTATAGATGATCTTAAGACCATTCTTTATGAGCTCTCTTTCTATTTGAGTTTGAGTTGTATCATATTTTATCATGTGTTCACCTTGTAACAATCAGGTTGCTGTTGCAGGAAAAAAAGCGAGAAGAAGAGGAATCTGAAGCACAGCGTAATATGCTGCTAGTTCAAGAGGCTACTTATGCCAAAATGGCAAGAGAGATAAGCAATGAGGTGTGTTCTCTTTCTCCTACTACCTTTTAGGCATTATCTCTTTCTGTTAGTCTGTAACTTTAAGGTCTTTTTCATAGATCATGCTATAACAATCAACAAGGCATGTGTACAAACTAAAGCATTTGACATTAGATCATTAAACCAACAAGATGTTGCTTGACATCATTATAGCAGTAAACAGTCCCATGATGAGAAGCAAAATATTCCACAAACCACGTGCCTAATTTTCMAGYTTGAATTGATGCCAACAGAACTTGCAAAATAAAAGAATATCGGTACTCTATGTGAGATGCCTAAACTATTTTTGACTTCCTAAGTACCAAGCTGAGTAAGACGCTCTTAAACCAAACAGTCCAACAGCCTGAAGACAGATGCTGTATCACATGCCATGAATGCTAGTTGATGACTCAATTCAAGATATGACTATATTAGTACTGCATGTGTCAGATCTTTCGGCTAATTTTGAAAGCTTTTAATCTATTGAATGATTGTTTTCCTATTCWTGCCTGTAACCTGATTTTTAACAGATTTTCTTAAGTTGGCTACCTAATTTATGTTTGAAACATTGGGGCCGGGTTAGTATAATGAATCAATTTTAATAGAAGGGTAGTTTAGGTATTTTACAATAATTTAGTTACTAGTGTTTGATAGAAGCTTCTAGAGTTAGTATTAGTATAGATAGGGTCAAAGAGAGAGAGAGAGAGAGAGAGAGAGAGGAAGTTATGTTGAATGATGAATGTATTGAGTGAGAACTCAAGGAGAGTTGTGACCTCGAGTCACTAATGAGATTGGTAACCTCAAGTTACTAGCTTAGAGAGTTATAGCCTAAAGCTATTATCCTATTTTCTTTGTAATTTCGATTAAGCAAACAATTATCCTATCATTAGCCTTTCATTTTCCACAATTATAGCATTTAATTACCGCTTTAGCTCTTATAATTCTACTGTAGAAATGGCAGCCAAGTCAGTCCATGACAATTAGAAATTCAGGGGCCATGTAAATCAAGTTTTTATTTGGGGGGAGAAAATTGGGTAAATTGTAAATAAGGTATTTTTTTTTTCATTTTTTGCTTATTTGACAAAATGTTCGATTTTAATTTCTGTATATACAATAGGACATTATTTTCTCCTTTTTGTTGGTGTGTGCACACACCTGACTCATGCATGCGTGCGAGCTCTCCTACAAGTGTGAGATTGGGTTTTAATTTTAAAAAAAGATCATAAAACGATGATTCACACTTTAGCATACTGAGACTGTAGCTTTAGTTTGCTGGGGTAGTATGACTGCTAGTCTAGTACCCTGAATTTACTGCCATTCCTTAATATGATCCTTGGTTAGCAGTTTTAACTGTGGTATCTAGACATTTGACATTTGTATGTGGTTTTCTAGGAGTATTTTGGTTCTCATTATTCTTCTTGCTTTCAAACCCAGCATTTGATACTTCCTAGAGAAGGCTTTGTGACAAGATCTTGATATGAAGGATACAATCAATCAATCAGAGCCTTATTCCCATAAGTGGAGTCGGCTAACATGAACCAAAAGTGATTATTTCGGGAATTCTGTATTCWAATCTTTTTTAATTCCTTCKTACCAAGTCATTTTTGGTCTCCCTCGACCTTGTTTAAAATCTCCTTGATCCCACTTTTGCCTCCTRCGTCTTACATGCCCAAACCAACGCAAACGGTTTTCCCTTATCTTGCTCCAACTTGGCATTAACCTTAGTTTTAGTTTCATCTACCAATACAATATCATCTGCAAATAGRATYCACAATGGTACTTCACCTTGGATTGGCCTTGTCACTTCATCTATAACCAATGCAAAAAGGAAAGGGCTTAACGTAGATCCTTGATGCAAACCAATTGTTATAGGAAAGTCTTTTGTCAATCCATCACAAGTCRGCACATTTGTTGACACATCTTGATACATGTCCTTCGGGAAATACCTTTTTTTCAACATTGCCCTCKAAAGTACATCTCTTGGCACTTTGTCATAAGCCTATAAGCCTTTTCTAGATCGATGAAAACCATATGGAGGTCCTTCTTCCTCGCCCTATAATACTTTATCATTTGCCTCAACAAATGAATTGCTTCCATTGTGGATCTCCCCGGKATAAAACCAAAGTGAACCAACATGAACCAAAATGTTATGAAGGATACAATGTGGTAGGATTTAGTTAAATTGTGGAAGCAGTCAACAACTATTCCCTGCGTAACAAGAGTTCTGATGAGATCAATACTGATAAATTCTGCCATTGCACTTGTGTGTGAATGGCAATGCAATCACAGAACAGTTCATTGCTAGTATAACTCCCCATGCGAATTGTTTCGAACTCTTTGCACTAGGTCAGGTTTAACTTTAAGTGGCAGCTTACCTTTCCACTTAAATTGTTTTAAACACTTTTGTGCACTAGGGCAGGTATAAATGTCTAACTCTTATGCTTGCACAAGGAACAATTGAATAGCAAGTTCTCTATTTGCACTGCTCTGTATAATAGATTTAAAAAAGCCAAGATTAATCCCCCATTAAACATATTTTATCTTTTAAGCTCCTAACTTATTTTTGGAAAAGCTATCTTGAATACGGTTTCTTAGCCTCTTTCATCAAGTTTGTAACTTTGCATCCTTAAAACCAGAATTTGCTAGGGGATTTTAAAAAATTCTTTGGGTCAGTATTTTAAAAACATTTTAATCTTCTAAAACGAACTTTTTCAAACACAAGTGTAAAACTTTATCTTGTAAGTACAATATAGAAAAATTGCTCGAGTTTGACTCTGACTAAGTTTTATGGTCTTTTATTTCATTGTGGTCCTTRTCTGGTAGTACTTTGAGTGTGATTTGAAGAAACTTCACTTTGCTTGTTGAACTTTGCATCTTCTCTGAAAGTAATTCTGACTTTAACTTTGTTRCATTAAATTTCAATCAAGGTTTTCCTAGTGTAGTTGCTCACATTATGTTTATCAGCTTCACTTCAGTTTAATGCTTCATTACTTATTATGCCACAAGACTTGCATTTTGCTTTGTGTTTTAGGAAGTTTGAAACTCAAAGGAACTCGAAACTCAAATTTCTTGTRTACTACTTATTGTTATAAAACATATAATTACACTTTAACCTTCAACCATTAGAATATTGTCTATATTGTAATTTTATTTATTTTTAATTATGTATGCTGCATTTCATTGGAAACTAATTAGGCGTAATTGGCTCTTATATGTTCAAGCCTGCTCCTCTGAGCAATATGTTGCTTTCTTATTTGTATCTGGTTTTGTACTMTACCCTTATTCTTTCCGCTTGATCTTAATTTTCAGCTGTTCGAGGCAGATTTGCACTTGGATGATCTTAGGGAACAGCTGGTCCAAAGGTGCAGGTAACCATGACGATTGCCCTCCTGTGGAATATTTGAATTAATTTTCCATACATTGTTGTTGCTTAGCCCTTTATTTGTCGTATTACTGTGCTTRATCTTCACTGGTATAGCGTATACCCCCTGGACTCTTGGATTAATTTGCATATGTCGAAATTACAGGAAAATGTCAACTGAAGAGAAAAGGCAGCTTGGTGCAGCTCTTACGCGACTCACCCCTGATGACCTCAGTAGAGCTTTAGAGATCGTTGCTCGAAGCAACCCTGGGTTCATAACAGACGCTGAAGAAGTCGACCTTGATATAGACGCTCAGAGRGAGTCGACATTATGGAGGCTAAAATTCTTTGTAAAAGATTCACTGAAAGCACAGGGCAAGTCAGCAGCCAGTACGGGTGGCAACAACAATAACGACAACCATGACAACAATACTGTCAACAATAACTCTAAACGGAAGAGGGAGATCTGTGAGGCCCTTGCCAAGACTGCTAAGAAGAAGAGCAAAAAGGTAGCCTCATGACAGGTTTCCAGCAAATAAACAAGCTTCGCAGGATCTGTAACTATAGTGTACTATCGTCCTATCTTAATAGGACTCTCCGAGGCAGTTTTTTATATAATTTAAATTTGCGCCCGAGTTAGCTGCTGTACACCATCATCTGTTATGTACTTATGTGTATGTATTCTGTACTCTGAACTTGAATGCCAATGTTCTGGTCTTTTGGAGACCTTYAGACAGAGAAGTTCCGAAATCTAAGATGACATTTTGCCAATCTTTGAGTAGTCATATGTTAACTTCCTCCCAAATTCTTTTTTAAGAATTACAAAGTTAAAAGTGTTTGAATAATTTCAGAGAGATGCTGTCATCTTACACACTAAACATAAAAATGACCAATTTGTTTCACAAATTCTGACAAAGGTCATATTCATATCTCTTTGATCCAAAATGATTATATAATAAGATTATATAAATTCCCACCATTTATAATTAGTTTTGTTAAGTCATATGTTAAAACTTCCAAAATAGTCTAATCTAAGAATTCCTTCACTAAACAAAATACCATTCTCATTTGTCCAATAGCAYATGTTGTTAATCAATTGTGATTTAGCCAAAAAAGTAAGAGCACTTTTCACCATCATATTTCCACGTGCAAAAGAGGAACTTAGAGCATCTAATCAAGCAATTAAATGCGTAATTAATTGGTAAAAAAAAGCTGCTAAAAATCAGGTTGCCAAAAGATATTGTTCCAAAACACAGCCAGTGACACCCTGTTGGCTGCTGCTCTTTGCTTACTTTCTCAAAGACTGACCATTTTGGGGTGGGCTCGATAAAGATCTAAACTTTATTTAAAATTTCCACATTTTTTGAATTCTTCTATTAGCCCATTTTATCTGAGTCTCAGCCCATGACTTCTCCYTCAACAATTTCARACGGGATACTTCCTCCGTTRCATATTAATCGCAACATTTTCATTTTCACATTTTRTTTGCTTTGGTATGAAGAAAGTATCCTACCAGTTATCGAAATTATRTGGTTTATAAATTAAATGTCAAAGTGTAAGTGTGAATCGTAYTTCTAGWGTTCAACTTCYAAATATGAATCAAAGATTTGGYATTGAGCCTCACTTGAGCTCGATTTAGCTGTRTTRTTTTCCTTGTCTCTCCCCATTTGTTACAATACAACAAACTCGTATTCGAGTTAGGTTGTACCACAAGGTGCGTCTATTTTGTTTTGGTCATGTCAAACCTAATTTTTTTTTTGGAGAAGAGTGAGTATGAAATTGTATAATTACCAAATTTGAGACAAAATGGTAATTATATGAGAGACCAAATGCTTAATGTAGTAAACAAAAGGAGAAATTACTACATAGTAGAGAGGCATATAACTACCATCTTTCTTGGGATGTGACCAAACGACAAACTCATGTAACAAGATAAATAGAAATTTCTTTGAGTAGTGCCATTATGACCAACTTTCTCAAATTCATAGCATTATCAATGAAATATATTATTTATTCATTTTTTTTTTAATTCTTTACAATATGAAGCAACTCTCATTAATGTTAGAAAATGAAATCAAGCAACAAATTTAATTCAATTTGCTAGCTCATTCTCAACTATTGAATTATTCCACGAGAGTTATGGAATTATGGAGTATTTTTTTTATTTTATTTTTATCGTGAATGCCATTGCTTCATTAAAATAATTAATTAAAATTTGTTCTACGAAGTATTTATTTTTTAGTACTACTACGAGGAGTTATCACCGTATTTGGTGAGTGGATTAATCTCCTGCGTGAATTTGCATGGGTATTACCCAATAGACAGTATTCCTCCCAATTAGAAGTTTTCTCATTCCAAAGGCTCAATCTTAGTTAAATAACTTGAGACCCTTAACCGATCAAGCCAACTCTGGATGATATTGATTAATTAAAATTCATACCATGCAATAGTAATATAGTATCATGTAATTCATTCATGTATGACATAATTCCATTACATAGGAAACAAAATTGTAATGGAATTAGCTAGCTTGCACGTTGGTCATTTGTGAAAGCTTATCAAAAAGTAATAGTGCTGATTATTCATGTGATAACAATCAGAATTAAGCCAATCATAGTGTTATTACCACTAATCTAAGAATGTCTTTACATTATAAAAACATCACAACTTGCACATTCTAAAATCATTACTTGATAACTTAATTCTCTTTCCCATTTTTTTTAGTTTTTAATCACATTGTCAGACTTAATCAACCTCTTACTAATTGACAATCGTATCAAAGCTGGCCATTTCTTCCCCATTTTTGAGCCTTTCTTAACGGTTACTTGATTTCCAAACACCTAAGAATTTAAATTAAAAGGGTCACATACATAAACTAATCTAATTGGAATAATAATTCCTAGTTGATACTTACATAGTTACATACTCTTTCAATTACATTTTCAATAACATCTTGTTTTTGGAAAAAAGAAAATTACATTCGTTTTAATTTCGTCCCTTACATATATTTATAAAAAGTGCGGGAAAAAAAAAACTCAAACATTATTTAACGACTAATGTAACCTCTAAGGACACCCTAGTGTTAGTGTGCAAGGAATTCGAACTAAAGTCTTGAATATATACTACCAGCGTCATCAAGACTTTAACCAACTAAGATAGTTGACATCCACTATGTGATTGTTAACAAGATAACTTATGACTAACAAGCGATTCCGAGGGATGAGTAAAGCATCATGATTAGGTTTCATGACATGAGTTTAATAAACAAACCTTAATTGACATACATATATAAGATCTGATTAGCATATTATAGTAATAAGTATTATCAAGTTATCATTAACAAATTAAGAGAATGAATTGTTAGCAGAATTTTTAATAAGAAGGCTTATCCAGTTACAGAGAATCTGATGAAGTATGAAGAACGTTATCATTTAATGGTCCTCTGATGAGTCATGATTGTAAACATGTTTAAGTTGTAATTTGATAAATTCTGAATTCTGAAGTTGTTTTAGATGCAAGCAATTACTGTTTATTAACAGTACTTCTTCGACTTCATGTTGTGTCATTGTATGGATACATATACTGAAATATTTTAATTAAGATCATTAATTCAGTCTGATCTTGTTAAATGTTATTACAACATGCAATGTTGCAATTTATGCTTACATGATACTTTTTGATAATCTCAACTACTATAGAATACTAAAGAGAATACTATTCGAAGTCCACTTTTACTGGAATCAAAGTTCACTTTTCGTGTGACTTTCCAACACGCCTTCTCCAACTCCCTCCTTCCACCCAACCACCAACAACCACCACCCAAGCACCTACACCAAAAACCACCACCTAACACCACCCTACCACCAAAACCCCACCAACACCACGTAAAACATGTAGTATGAATGGCATGGACCCTGCATAGCCGCCTGCCATGGTCTGGACGCTCTGCAAGCCCATGCGTTGGTGGTTACGAGGTGGAAATGAACAGATTGTGAAAGTCACACAAATGTGACTTTGAGTTCCAGTAAAAGTGGATTTCGTTAGCAATCCAGTACTAAAATACACCTGACTGCAAAGTAATACATGAAGATACTTTTTCTGAGTATATGGAAGTCTTGTCATGCCTCTGTTTATTTAACTGAATCGGACCTGGACTAAACTAATTAAACTTAAATGAATATTCTTGAGAAGAAATCATAATAGAACTAAACTGAACTAAACAAACTGATTACCATAAAAGAAGCTTAAAGAAACAGGGCTTAAGCCCGATTGAATTTGTGATGTAATTTCAAGGTAATTCGATAAATAAAGCAAGCATGCCCCACAATAATCCTTGTATCATTATACTTGTTGATCGAAAGTCGACTACCGAGTACAACATTATCATATCAAGTATATGTTAACATTATTCTAACCTTAACAATATTTATAACAATTTCCAAATAAAATATGAGTCCCCGCC